>JABCRI010000869.1:0-63283 GCA_015143295.1 Tetracentron sinense
GACTTGGGGATGGCTAAGAGGATTTTGGAGCAAGATCAAAGGGAGATTAAGGGAGCCAAAGCTGTAGACTTCAAGCAAGATCATCCTCCATCAAGCTAGGAAGATCCCTACTCAAGAACTCACAATCAAGGGGTTTTCTTGCAAGATTTTGGGAAACAATCCTTACGGTTAGTACACCCTTATAAACAATTAGTAGGAACCTAGGTATTCTTTTGAAAGGAGCATGATTGATAATGAGTATCTATTCTTACCTCAATACTTTGATTCTTGAAATATTTAAAATAAACAAGTAGGGTGGATGAGTGTGAGGGAAAAGATGAAGGATTAGTACACATAATGAACACACAATGTGTTGGATGAATGTTTGAATGAGAAAACATAAAATAAACAAGAATAAAATAGATGAATGCATTGTTTGAGAAATTGCAGGAATAAGACTACAAAGAATTTAAATGGGATTTTAAATATGCTTCTGTAGTTTCTCCTAATGCTGACTTCGATACATGCTTTATATGTTGCCTTAAATCTCACAGGTCACATATGAATTGGAAAGGTTACATGCTATTCATGAGTGTACATGTCATCAGATCATCACCTTTGCCACACACAAGCCGCATGCATGAATGAAGCGGGTTTTTTAACGCATAAGTATGAAAGAAAAGACAAGAACAAGAAATTTGATTTTCGAAAAAGCATGATAAGCCGGACACCGGTGGTCAGGGTAGGGTATATCCTAGGATATGTCCATACCGGCTCACAAGGGAAACACGCAAGTTGACAAGGGGACATTGGGCCGGTCAAGGGTAGGGCATATCACAAGATATGTCATACCTGGCTCACAAGAAAACAAGAAAACAAGAAAGGGATGTTGTGTACCATTTTATATATATATTTAGCTGAAGGGAATTATATTCTCGGCTCCCAAGTCGCCTCTCAAGGTCAGTAACCTTTGGTCACAAGTATACAAGCAAGAACAGACAAGAACAAGCAAGACAAGTGATTCAAGCAAGGACAAACGACAAGCATGCTGATTCTCACGACAAGGCAATACACGAACAAGTTTGCAAAACTGACAAGTAAGTTTTGCAAGAAAACACGAAGAGCTATTGTCAAGTAAGCCATGGTTTTAAAGTACGAGTTTTACGGGATTTTCGGCAGTCATTCAAGGCTGTCAAGATTTACATTGCTTACTTACACTGCGTGAATTCATATGTTGTTGTTATCGTTGTAAATGAAATGATGAATCTAGATCATTACTCAGTGTGATTGTTATTGCTTGGTTAGTTATGGCTTGTAATCACGAGTATCCATGCCTAGCCATATTTTAGTCGGGAGGTGCTAGGTCCCTTTTGACATCTGGCCCCATGTCCTTGATTAAGGAGGGCGATGATAAGGAAGAACCATATGGGATTCGGTGTCGAGCCTCAGGCTGAGGTGAGGACTTAGTACCACGGCCCCACGAGGGTGACTATTAAGCGAGATTAGAGTTTAGTATGTCTTTTGTATTTTGATAGGGTGGGAGTCCACACTTACTAATATGTTTGTATAAAACTGGAAAATATGATAAGGTATAGAAGAAAAGAAAAATTAGGTTCATGCTTCCGCATCATGATTATAGCTTCGCACTCGGATCTTGTTGCTATGTATTCAGGTTAGCCTAGTTCATTTACAGGATGGGTTGACAGGATGTATAGTCACACCTAAAGTATACCTTAACTCCGGGGGGTATTTTGGGGCACGACAGTACATCATCTTTCCTCTAATGACATGTATTTCAGCAATAACCCCACTAAACCTATCATATCAAGCTCTAAGAGCTTGCTTTTATCCATATAAGCTTTTGATATTTAAATACATGATTAGGAATATATGATCTGTAAAATCAAATTCGGGAACCTCAATTCTAAGGTTGAGTTGAGATATCCACACAAAGTTAAGGGATGGATTGGGGTCCCTATAATTCTATCTACCCTTTTGATGTTTTAAGAATTAAGTATAAAATGAAGGATGATGTATGGACAGTGTGGAAAATGAAAAGCCAAACAAACCACAACACAAGGATTTTTACATGAAAACTCTTCCGGGCAAAAAACCACGGGACCTAATCCAGCCATGAGAATTACTAAGACAAGTAAACAAGAACTTGACAGACTCGAACTTGACTCATTCGGACTCGACACTACGATCCCAGTCTTAGTACGCCACGCCTCAAAAATCATCACGTACTCACAAGTTCCCATGATCAACCGCAGCCGCTCGTACCTCTTGTTGTGTCTCGAAAACAGTCAATGATCCACGATCTTCCGATCTCCGTCAATGACGGCTTCGGATTCCACCGACCAATTACATATCCACGATCCGTCTCAGATCGATCTCTTCGCAAAGGCTCCAGAACACTCTGGCCAAGGTGTTCTATTCAAAATGGGTTGATGGTTTGATAGAAATCAACAACCTAGATGGACTCCTTCAAATGACAAGTCCAACAAGCAAAATTAGAACTTTGGGCTTGTAAACTCTAGGTTTAATGCACTAACAAAAGGGGTTGAGAAAAATAGATTCCATAGGTTCTATAAGCTTTGGAGAAACTCAAAAAAACCTCTCTACACACTCCCAAGGTTGTGCTCCACGAAACTAGAGGGGTTCCCCATATGTAGGGAACTCAAAACCCATAACTGGAAGTTGATGAAAGTGTTTAAAACCAAGGAGGGAAGCAAAAAAAATCGAATTAGGATGGATTTCCCATATCAGGGTCGACCTAGGGGATAGTTGGGTTGACCCAAGTGTGAGTTTGGTCGACCCAACTATCCTAAATCAGAGGTCAACCCTCATTTTTTCATCTCTTGCCTATTTTTTTCCTCATACAAAAAGAGGGCTCTTCAAGGTCGACTCCCAATGGTCAGGGTCGACCCCGGAGTGCATTCTTTTCATTTTTCTTCTTTTTAATCCTTTAATGCCACACTTCAACTTTCCCTATTCCTTTTGGACTTATTTTTCATGATAATTAGGCATTTCCTGAGGTAACTAAGGGACTTCTAGGTCTCTCATTCAATCTAATGTTAACATGTTTTGTACTACTTATCTCGCATCACTTAGGGTCCGTAGATTAGTCTAGGACAACTTACCACACTAAGGCATATATTAGGATTTATTCTAAGTCAATTCTCACTAGGTAATTGGTATCTAGGTCAATTACATCCTATAAAGGAGATGATCAACCAAGTCTTCAACGGTTCGTCAAGGTCTTCAACTCACTGTTTCCGGATGCTTGACGGTGAAGACACAAGATACACACCTAGACACCTGACTCACTTGTTTTTGACACCGGAATTTGCCAACACAAAAAACATGGACTTTACATGATCTTTAAAGCATGGAGGTGTTCTACATATACTTCTTCAGAAATATAACCATTCAAGAAAGTACTCTTACATCTACTTAAAAGAGTTTGAAGTCTTATAACTTTCAAAGGCAAGTGCATTTGAATGACTTCAAGTCTTGCAACTGGGGCAATATTTCTTCATATCCTATGCCTTTTTCTTCCTGTAACCTTGGGCTATCAATTTTGCTTCTCTTGATTATATTTCAGATTCATCCTTTTTATTCTAAGATCCATTTAGAACCAATTATGAGTTATCTTTTGGCTTAGGTGATAAATTTAACATACTTGATCCTTTCAAATTGATTATTTATCTTGCATTGCAATCCTCAAGATTCATCTTCAATGGGCTTCTATGGCATTCTTGGGTTCAATTTGAGATAGGAAGGTAATGTTATTACAAATATTTCTTTTAGTCCTAACCCCTTGTTTTACATTACGAAGTATTAGTTCTTTAGGGTGATCTTTTATTAATCTCCATACTTTAGAAAGTTATAATTATTTTCTTCTTTCCATTTTCCACTTCAATAGAATTATCATTATTGTTGGAGTATCTTGTTCATTACACTTTCTTTATAATTTCTAAGTTTGAGATTTCTTTTGAAAGACTTTTCAACCTTAATACTAATCTCATCTTCATCAATTTAGTCTTTTCAAATGGATTGATCATTAAAGACTACATGAATAGACTCTTCTACTATTAAAGATTTCTGTTAAAGTCTATAAGCTTTTTCTATTCATGAAATATCCTAGGAAGATTCCTTCAATTGACTAGGATCAAATTTCTTTTAAGTGGTGTTTATCATTAATATAAACACTGCATCCAAACACTTTAAAAGTATCCTATATTTGGAGATCTTCCTTTCCAAAGCTCATAGGCGGTCTTATTTTATTTATTTCTTACTACTACTCTATTAATTATATAACATGAGTTATTAATGGCTTCGGCCCAAAAGTAGTTTGGTAATTTGTGTTCATTTAACATAGTCCTAGCCATTTTTTGAAGATATCTATTTTTTCCTTTCAACTACTCCTTTTTTTCCTTTCTCCATCATGAAATATCCATTTTCTTCAGAAAATAGTTGAAGTTCTTTATTTTTAAATTCACTTCCTCTATCACTTCTCACATTGATAATGGTATAGCCTTTTTCATTTTGCACTCTTTTACAGAATTTTTCAAATAAAGTAGGTGCTTCACTTTTGTGTGATAAAAATAATACTCAAGTAAATCTTGAATAGTCATCCACAATGACAAAGACATATGTTTTACCACCTAGGCTAGCTACATCATTTGATCCAAATAAGTCCATGTATAAGAGTTCTAGAGGCCTAGTAGTTGAAATTTCTTTCTTTTTCTTAAATGATGATTTTATTTGTTTTCCTAATTGGCAAGCATCACAAATTTTATCTTTGGTGAATTTTGTTCCAGGTAGTCATTTTACTAGATCATTCTTAGATAATTTTGATAGAAGATCCATGCTAGCATGTCCTAGTCTTCTATGCCAAAGCCAGCTGGCTTCATTTAAAGCAGAAAAACATATCATATTTTGAGATAGTAGTTCATCAAATTCTAGTGTATAAACATTTTCATTTCTATGAGCAATGAACATAGTATTAATGTTATCTTTATCTTTAATCATGCAAAGTTTTGATTTAAAAGACACATTCAATCCTTTATCACATAATTGGCTAATATTAATAAGGTTATGCTTAAGACCATCAACAAGTAAAACATTTTTAAACAATATGGAATTGTATGTTCTTACCAATATTACATATTCTGATGATCTTCCCTTTGCATTGTCCCCCGAAGGTCACATGCCTTCCATCTTTAGGAGTGAATGAGATAAAAAAATTTTTGTTCTAGATCATGTGCCTTGAGCATCCGATATCCAAGAACCATGCTGTCTTGGAGGAGCTTGACTTGAGGCATACCTACAAGACAAGTTTATGTAACTCCCTTTGGTACCCAAACCATCTTGGGTCCTCTATGGTTAGTTTTGGGAGGGGATGTTCCCTTTGAAACCCAAATCTTCTTAACCATCTTTTTTTATTAAAAGAGTAAAAAGCACTAGATGGTTTAGTTAAGGAGTCAATTGCCTTAACAAAGAAATTTTGGTAATTCTTTTGTTTTATAGAGAGATTATAGCCTAATCCGGCTTTGCCAAATACACATCTTTGTTGACCTAAAAGTCTTTCTAGATTTTTTGGCAATCAGTGAATGTGAGAATTGTTTTAGTCAAGTCTTTGACCTTAGCTTTAAGCTCATCACATTCACTTGATGAGTGATGAAGTAAGGATTGAATTTATTTTATTTTTACATTCAATACCTCATTCTCATCTTGTAGGCTATCCTTCTCTTTTTGTAAATTTTCACATCAGTTTGAAAGATTTATTCATTAGGGCAATTCTTCTAAATTCACAATACAAGTCATCAAGTGCATCTCTAATTTCATCATAAAAGAGAGATTCATTTGGAGAAGAGTTTACCTCATCCTCATTAGCCATGAGGCTCAAATTTGCAACTCCTTCATCACTTGAGTCTTCCGACCCACTTCTTCTGAATCATCCCAAGTTGCTTTCATGGCTCTCTTTCGGAATCTATTGCTTTTCTTGAGTTTAGGACACTCCGTCTTGATGTGTCCCAGCTTCTTGCACTCATAGCAAATTATTTGTTCCTTCTTGCTAGACTCACACTTGGAGATTTCCTTGGTGAACTCTTTCTTGTAAGATTTCTTCTTGAAATTCTTTTTGTACTTTAGGAACTTCTTGAATTTTCTAGTCATGAGGGCTATATCTTCATCTCCCTCACTTTCTTCTTCATCACTCTATCCAATTGAGAGGATTTTAAGACTAGGCCTTCTTGGCATTTGGCTCATCATCTTATTGACCCTTCATTATAACCTCATGGGTCATAAGAGATCCTTGAAGCTCACCCATTGCCAGTTTTGTGAGGTCCATTTCCTTGAAGTTAACCTCGGCTCAGAATAGGACCCAAGGCCAACACTCATCAGTGTTTCACTCTCTCAAATAGAAAAAGAGGAATATCATTGTCTCTTGAAAGAGTACACGGATGTCTTTGCCTGAAATTACATAGAAATGTCTGGCCTATCTGAAAATTACAGTCCATCATCTTACAATTCGAGATGATGTCAGGTCTAATCAAGCATACACAAAGAAGAGCTCACCCAGAACTGGTTGCCCAAATTGAAGCCGAGGTAGATAAACTCCTCAAAGTCGGGTTCATAAGAGAGGTTCAATACCCTACTTGGCTTACCAATGTTGTTCCCGTAAAGAAGAAGAACAGACAGACTGGGTTTGCATAGACTTCCGAGATTTGAATAAAGCCTGCCCTAAGGATGACTTTCCTTTGCCTATCACAAAAATGATGGTCGATGCCACAACCAACTTTGAAACCTTATCCATCATGGATGGATATTCCGATTATAACCAAATCAAGATGTCTCCGGAAGATGAAGAATTCATTGCCTTTTGCACCCCTAAGGGAGTGTTCTGCTACAAAGTCATGTCATTCGGCCTAAAAAATGCCGAAGTAACCTATCAAAGGGTCATGACCATCATATTTGGGGATATTCTCCATGACAAAGTTGAGTGCTATGTCGACGATTTGGTTGTCAAAACAAGACAACAAAGCAATCATATGGATGACCTCTGGGAAATCTTCGACAGGCTGCGACAGCACCAGCTTAAAATGAACCTGCTCAAATGCGAGTTCGAAGTTGTATCAGGAAAATTCCTAGGCTTTGTGGCACACTATAGAGGAATCGAGATTGACCCTACTAAAATAAAGGTCATTCACGAAATACCCCCTCCAAGAAATCTGCGCGAGTTGAAAGGACTTCAGGGTCGACTTGCTTACATTCGTAGATTCATCTCCAACTTGGCCAGAAGATACCAACCGTTTTTCCGACTTATGAAGAAGGGAATATCATTCCAATGGGATCAGGTTTATCAAAATGTCTTTGACAACATCAAGACCTATCTCACCAATCCACCAGTCCTCATGGATCCCATTAGAGGAAAGTCACTTATCCTCTACATAGCAGCACTCGAAGGATCCCTAAGAGTTCTCCTCGCTCAGCATAATGACCAAGGAAAGGAAAATGCCTTATAATATTTAAGCGGAACTTTGATTGGAGCAGAATGCAGGTATACTCCAATAGAGAAGGTTTGTCTGACCCTCATCTTTGCTCTGACGAAATTAAGGCATTATATGCTTGAGCATTCGGTGAAACTGATATCCAGAGCCGATCCCCTCAAATACATAATGTCTCGTCCCACTCTCTCAGGTAGAATGACAAAATGGGTAGTACTCTTGTCTGAATTCGATATCGAATTCGTACCCCAAAAGGCGATGAAAGGGCAAGCCCTTGCTGACTTCCTTACACCACATCCAGTTCCCGCAGACTCTCCACTGGTCACCGACCTCCCTGACGAAGAAGTTATGCAGGTACATGTCAAACCAGGCTAGAAGATGTATTTTGATGAAGCTTCAAGAAACCCCGATGGAATCAAGCACATCGATCCGAAGGAAAACAAGTCAGGAGTTGGTATTGTTTTTGTCATACTAGACAACGCGATCCTACCCGATTTCTTCGCATTAATAGAAGAATGCTCAAACAATGAAGGTAAATACGAGGCCCTGATTGCAGGTCTTGAATTGGCTCTTGAGTCCCGATAGATAAACTAACTATCTATGGGGATTTAGAACTCATCATCAAATAGGCCTGAGGTGAATATGTCGTGTGAAGAGGCAGCCTCCTTCCCTATTAGAAGAGAGTGGACTAGCTATTTGCTCAAATACCAAGGAGCAGCCTCTTCCATGTCCGTAGATGACTCAACAATCAAGCCAATGCTTTGGCCGGTCTTGCAGCATCTTTAACTCTACAACAGAGAGGGTGTTGACTATCACAATAGGGGAAAGAAGAAATCACAAACCCCTTCTAGATATAACTTTATGGAAATAATTTATTTCGTGATAATCAAAGAAAAAGATGAAGACTGGCGACAAACCTTCATTGATTATCTCCAACATGGTCGATTGCTCGAATACCATGTCATCCACGCTGAAGTCTGTCGACGTGTCACAAAGTTCGTGATGTTGGAAGATACACTGTACAAACGGTCCCTGGATGGTATCTTAATGAGGTGCCTCTTAGGAAATAAAATTGATCGGGCTATAGAAGAAACTCATGCCAGGATCTGTGGTGCCCACCAAATTAGGTCCAAGCTCCAAATGCAGCTAAAAAGATTGGGCTACTACTGCCCTACGATGATCACTGATTGTCTCAACTATGCAAGAAAATACAAAGTGTGTCAGCTTTACACTGACTTTATACATCGGGCTCTCAAGCCTCTTCACATAACAACATGTTCATAGCCTTTCGCGGTATAGGGAATGAATGTCATAGGTCCGTTCACCCCACTATCATCTATCGGGCATCAATATATCCTAGCTGCAACAAACTACTTCTCAAAATGGGCCGAAGTCGTCACTCTCAAAGAGGTCAAACACTACTCAGTGGCAAACTTCACCCAGACCCATATCATATACCGGTTCGGAATTCCTGAAAGCATCATCACAGATAATGGGCAACCTTTTTGAAGCACCCCGATACATAAGTTGTATGTCAAATTTGGCATTAAAGAAAACCATTCCACCCGGTACTATGCAGTTGCGAATGGTCTCGCCGAAGCCTTCAACAAGACTTTGTGCAAAATCCTCAAGAAAGTTATAGACAAAAGCAAATAGGATTGGCACAAATGCCTACCCGGAGCACTCTGGGCATACAGGACTACTTACCGGACTCTGATACAGGCCACGCCGTATTCCCTGGTCTTCGGTGGTGAAGCAGTTCTTCCCCTGGAAATTCAAATTCCCTCCCTACATGTAGCAATTCATCAGTCTATCACAAATGAAGTCTCAACTAAGGTTCGTCTTCCAAAGCTCGAAACTTTTGATGAACAAACTCAATAGAGCTTAGAGATGTACCGACAAAGGCTAACTAATGCCTTCAATAAAAGAGTAAGACTAAGGTCTTTTAAAATAGGAGATTTGATCTTAATGGTTAGGACTCCAATCATTGTCACTCGTCGAACCAAGGGAAAGCTCGAACTAAAGTGGGGAGGGCCCTATGTCATCGAGAAGGTATATTCCAATGGAGCATACATGTTGACTTCAATGGATGGAGAGCGAATCATCCCTCCAACTAATGCAAGATTCCTAAAGCGATATTACTCCTAAGAATCGAAAAGCTCGCTAGACCAAAACTTTAGAAGATGATCTAGGCAAAAATCAGAGCACCCCAAAAAGACTCGCTAAGTTGAAAATCCAAAAGGACGTCTTAGGCAAAAATTAGAGTTGAAATTGAAGCTCGCTAAGTTGAAAACTCTAAGGGGCAATTTAGGCAAAACATTAGAGTGCCAATGACTCGCTAGATTGAAAACCCTAAGGGGCGGCTTAGGTAAAAATTTGAGTCAAAACAAATACCCGCTAGACTAACACTCCAAAAGTTAGTCTAGGCAAAAATTAGAGCGATTTGACAGGCTCCTGAATACAAGCTAAAACTATTCACCGTGCTTCAAAAGTCTCCGAATATAAGACCAAAGTCAAAACCTTCCTAGGTATGAATGGAAACTACATATTTGCTCCCAAAATGCGAATCAAAGCTTCAAAAGTCTTCAAGATACAAGACCGGAGCCAAAAACCTCCTAGATATGAACGGAAACTGTCATTCGCTCTCAAAATGTGAATCAAAGCTTCAAAAGTTTTGAAGATACAAGACCGGAGCCAAAACCCTCCTAGGTATGAACGTAAACTGTCTATTCTCTCTCAAAATGCAAATCAAAGCTTCAAAAGTCTTCAAGATAGAAGACTGGAGTCAAAATCGTCCTAGGTATGAACGGAAACTACCTATTCACTCTTAAAATGCGAATCTAAATGCCCCACTTAAACTACATTTGGCTTGATCCTATCATGGGTATATAGGAAGCCTGAGAAAATTAACTTGGGTTCAGCTAGTTCTTTAAAAAGAACATTATCCCCCTGAGATATAAAATCATGGTTTTTGTCCCTCAATATGGGAAAACAAAAAAAAAATTGCTACTTGGTGTATGAAGAAGAAACCAAAACTCTAAAGAAGGACTTCTCACCATCAAGGGAGCATGCTTAAATGAAGAATATCTGTTGATTACAATGGACGGACAATGGACTATCTCCCCTGACCATTGTATGATTCTCAAAGTGATACAATCCATGAGGAACAAACTAAAACCCACTAGACCAAAATATCAAGAGATGGTCTAGGCAAAATTAGGGCACCAAAAGGAGAAAGCAGGTATAGCCCTTTGAAATGAGACTCTATTTCCCAAAGGTTCTTCAAATAAGGGAATCAACTGTCCATGGACAGATGATCCTCTTTAAGGAGAGTTGGCCCCGATTTGACCTCTCAAAAAAGAGGAAATCAAGAGAGAGACCCAAATGGACTCTCTCATAAGTACAAAAGGGGAGTCTCCCAACAGAGACTCCCAAAAAAAGAAAAAAGAGAAACTAAATGGAGAGCTCTCCATAAATAGTGAACTCTCCCCTCAACCACAAGTCAAAGCAAGCTATTGAAGAAGAAAGATCCTTAACAATGGAGAACACGAGGTGAACCCTCAAATGGCCACCTCTTCTCTTCTTTTCTTTTCTTTAATACAAAACCTCAATGAGGTACCCTATAATGCCTATATGGGGTTTGGGCAACTCCTTTCAATACGAATATATATTTTTATCGTCAAATTCCTCTTCTCCTAATTATTCTTCTTAATTAGAGGTTCCTCCCAAATCTAGAGAGGTAATTAACAATCTTAGTTTATCCAAATTGGAAGGATAATTACTCACAAAAAATAATAAACTCCACATAACAATTGAGGTAATTTAACAAGGTTCGAGATGTCTCCTCATTAGAGACCGCTCGAAATTTGCTTGTATAAGAGAGGTTAAAAAGATTTGTTTGGGTAAAAAATTATCAACTAAAGATGCTTCTGAAACGACTACTAAGACTTTTGAGAATTAAAGTTTGATACCTATCAAAAGTAGTTATGGTGACAATCCTAATATGCAAATTGACATCTGAAGTCACTACTTATTTAGGTTCTAAGAAAACATAAAAACCCGAAATTTGATGAAATTCTAGAATCAAAAATCTAAGATAGAGATTTGGCTAAGAAAAGATATTAGACACCTATAAGCTCCCATAAAAAAAATTACATATCCCCTAAATCCAAATCACATTAAGTTAAAAACTAATAATAATAAAATTTACTACGAACAATATCATCCACCATTCCCACATCTGTGGGCATTGCCCGTGTGCGCGCACTTGTAAGTCCCACATCCCTCTCTTTCATTTGAGAGGGAAGTGTGGGTGTTAAAGGCCTTTGGGCCTTGTGTGTCTTAGTGTGTTCTTTGTCAATAAATCAAAAGAAACAAAAGGCCACATCGGTAGGATTAGGGGTGTAAATGGGTTGGGCTGGCCCGCAGTCCGGCCTAGCTCAACCCAGTTTGAGCCTGCTCGTGTCCGTAAAGAATGACCCGTTTATTAATTGAATTGGCCCAGTCCGGTCCATTCATTTATGGGGCTAGGCTTGGGTTTGTGCCATTAAATCCATCGCCCGTTAGGTAGTCTTCTAAACAGCCCGCCCGAATATGCCTATATATAAAATAAAATATTATGTTAATTTTTATATATGATAGTTACCTAAGTAACTCTCAAATAAAGTCATAAGACTTTTATAGAACCTTCCAAAAAAAAAAAAAAAATCTCAAATAAGAGCATCTCCAATACACTCGCTATAGGAGCTCTCTTCTCTACAATAGAGAGGCATACCCCCTATTTAAGAACTCCGACACTCCCTATATGCCCTCCCTACTGTAGGGTCGGAGATTTGGCTCCTTACTAGTAGGGAGCCAAATCCCCTCCTTACTATTATTATATATATATTTTTTAAAGTCTTGTCAAATCATTTGAATATGAAGTAGGGTTGGGAACCACAGTCAATTGCGATTGAACTAATAAGGGAGAGTTCAATCACACCCACAGGCCAACACGTGTCTCTTTTAACTTCTACTGACTATGGTTAAGATTTACTAACCCTTGGGATTTAATAAAATAATCTTAGTTTTTAGAAAAAAATATTTAACTCTATTTAATTTTTTTTTAATATTTATTTTTGAAAACTAAAGTTATATTATTGAACCCCATGAGTTGTAGAAATTAAATCAAATTTAATAAGTATTAAAAGAGACACATGTTGGCTGGTGGTTGCAATTGAACTCTTAACGGTTGCAATAATGTTAAAATAAAAAGAAATAAAAAAGTGAGTAATTAAATAGAAATAGAGAAGAAGTAAAGAGTGGGGTTGAAATTAAATCAAATTTAATAAGTATTAAAAGAGGCACATGTTGGCTGGTGGGTGCAATTGAACTCTTAACGGTTGCAATAATGTTAAAATAAAAAGACATCAAAAAGTAAGTAATTAAATAGAAGCATAGAAGAAGTAAAGAGTGGGGTTGGAGTTGCAAGGAGAAAAAGTGGACCTATTCTACTATAGAGTAAAAGTAGCCAAATTTAAGAAATTGGGTTGGAGATGCTCTAAAGTCGTAGACTTTTTAACGATTTCAAAACAAGGGCGTATGTGTAATTGCATAGGAAGAATTCACTTTACCAATTGGCAATTACTCATATAAACCCCAAACCCCACGATTCCTCCTCACTTCTCCTTCATTCTCTAATCTGTTCTCTACAGACTCTACTCTATGCATGCGGCATTGCCTCCCTAAAAGTCTCATCTCATCTAGACTCCATCTCATTCTGTCTCATTTACTTAGTGTCCGCTTGGGAGTGTCTCTTTTACTTGGGACTTGTTTGGCATAACTTACAAGGAACAATTCTCTATTCTAGGAACATTTCTCTATTCCCTGTGGATCTATCTTTCTCTTAGTTCCCAGGCCATCAAACCCATCTAAAAGTTAGCCCGCCCAAGCTTATGAAGGCTCGAGTTCAGCCCAAGCCTGATTAATAATAGGGCGGGCTTGGGCCTACATATTAGCCAATTTATTAATCAGGCTGCAATCAGGCCAGTCAAAGCCCAATCCAGCCCGGCCTTGTTGACACCCCTAGGTCAGCTTTGGCTATGTGTGCGTTCACTTATAAGCCCCACGTCCCTCTCTTTTTTTTAGAGGGTAGTGTGAGTGTTGGAGGCCTTTTTTTTTTGGTCCAAGGGGGACAAGGCCCACAAGTTACGCATAACAGAACCTAGGGGTGGTAACCCCCATTACATCATTCCCAAGTAAAACCTTAAGACCAACCGGGGGATAAACGAAAGTCGCCAAGCCAAGAGGAAGAGATAGCCCATGATTTGCAAGCTAATCCGCCGACGAATTCCATTTGGGCCTTTGGGCCTAATTATGTGTGTGTTCTTTGTCAATAAAGCAAAAAATAAATAAATAAACCTCCCCACATCTCTATGCTTTTTCTCATTAATCAACTTGGGCAATTCACAACTTTCTCACTGTCATAAGAAAAACATTATTGAATTTAGGTATGCATTGCCAATCATACACCTTCTATGCAAAAACCCGATTACAGCAAGCCATAAGTTTTCACGCAAGGGTAAACTGCACACTTATTTAGTCATGATTAGATAGGGGATAAAAGGTAAGAAGAGATGTTAGTTCAACCAGAGATTTGGATCGCCTTGACCTTGGGTTTCTTCACCTCCTCCTTTGGAACAGTGACAGTAAGAACTCCATTCTCAATGGTAGCCTTCACCTGATCCACATTTGCATTCTCGGGCAACCTGAACCGCCTCAAGAACTTTCCGCTGCTGCGTTCAACTCGGTGCCATTTATCATTCTTCTCTTCCTGCTCTTTGCTCCTCTCTCCGCTTATCTGTAGCACTTTTCCCTCTTCTACTTCCACCTTCACTTCTTCCTTGTTCAGTCCAGGGAGATCGGCCTTGAACAGATGGGCTTCTGGGGTCTCTTTCCAGTCAATTCGAGTGTTGGCGAACGCAGATGTTTCGCCGGAGAATTCACTGCGTGGTGCAATGGAGGACGGGGAGTCCTGGAAGGGATCCCAAATGTCGAGAGAGAAGGGATCAAAGATGTTGCTTAGCTGGTCATCAAAGAAGCTTGGGATGATCGACATCTTTGGCCTTGCTTTCAATGGAATTGCAGACGTTGAATCGATGAAATTGGCTGCTGATGGTGCTTTCAAGAAAGATTGAAACGATTATACCTCAATGATGTCCTGATCGGAGGGCAAACGTCAACATTTATAGAAGTAGAATTCCACGACTGAAGTGGCTATACATACCAATCCATTTCCGGGGACTTGGGGTTTCACTTTGTTCTCTGGAACTTTCTAGCACATCCACGACTTCGACCCGTCTATGTCATTTATCTCTCTAAGTCAGGGTTAGGTGGGTTAGAACTCAAGGATGGGCACTCAACTGCCACACCAGGACTTGAACACCAGTCACTCCTCCCCAAAGGGAGATACACTAACACTGGGAAAAACCCGTCCTGGGGCATCCTATTGTAAATTTTTGAATTGTGTTTTTAAGACTAGAAAGGCAATAGAGCCATCTAACGGAGTCATTCTTGTTATTCTATGTTTAATATTTGCTGGAAGGGGCATAGTCCAAACTCCAAACTACGCCAACTCCTCTCATTACTCTTATTTCATCTTCTTATGAGAATTATCCCCCTAAAAACTACCCTTACCAAAATCATTATATAAGACAAAACTGAATATATGCGTGGTTCCAGTACTACCCCTCACTCATCTATCTATTAGACTTCAAATTCTCTATTGTTATAACATACTCCTTCGAGTCGGTTATGCCACTGAGGTCGTCATGTATCCCTTTTAACATTTTTTAACTATAGTTAAGATTCACCCACTCCTAGGGTTCACCGTCACCCACTTATCCTTGAATTTTAGAAAAAAAATATGGGAAAAAAATTTAACCATAAGAATTAGTAAATTTTAACTAGGGTTTAAAAAAATTAATATTTTTTCTAAAAACTAAGGATTGCTGGGTGAACTCTAGGGTAGATGAATCTTAACCACATTTAAGGGTTGTTAAAAGAGACTCATGGCAACTTCAAGGGCGTAACTGGACTCCAACTGTGGTTAAGATTCACCCACCCATAGGGTACACCTACATATTCTTGGTTTTTAGAAAAAAAATATTAATTTTTCAAAAAAATCCTGATTAAAATTTACTAACTTCTAGGTTTAAATTTTCATATTTTTTTCTAAGAATCAAGGATAAGTGGGTGAATCCTAGGGGTGGGTGAATGTCAATCACAGTTAAGGAGTGTTAAAAGGAACACATGACGACCTCAGTGGTGTAGCTGGACTCCTCGCTGTCTTGGCAAAACGCTCCGAACGAAGAACATCTCGCCAAGGCCCTGCCCACCCCCTTTCTTTGCTAAACCCAAAATATTCCTTCTTTTTTTTTTTTTTCAAAATGCCTAAGGTTCCTCTTCTCAATCTCTTTCCCATTTCCTCTATCTCACGTGCATCGCACGTGCTGCCCACTAGTATAAATAAAGCTTTCCTTAGATTGTGGGTAATAGAATAGTGTTTTGCCCAGAAAATTTATCACATTTCCATTGGTAAACATCGTTTTAGTCAAATTGTTGACAAAATTTTCTGTGTTTCATATTAGCATTTTTTAAAGGGCTTTGCTACTGAGACCGTCTAGGGCTGAGACCGTTCTGGTTAGCACGAGAGTCTCAGCCAATGCGAGTGCCAATTTTTTCCTTAACACCTTTTAAACCGTGGGGTGGGATGGTCTCGGCCCTAGGCGTTCTTGGAAGCTTTTTTTTTTAAAAAAAAACCTAACAAGGGAAATGTGCATCAACGCTTATGGGTCAGAGCAAAATATGAGTTTTAGGGTTAGGGTTCCAAAGGGAGATGTGGCAGCATCAGAGCAAAATATGAGTTTTAGGGTTAGGGTTCCAAAGGGAGATGTGGCAGCATCAGTGGCTTAACTGGACTCCCCCGAGTCCAGTTTCAGCTGGAGAGAATCACGAGTAAATAGAAATAAAGCAGATGTCACTTACCTCCAACCACTTTTTCCATACAAGTACACTTGTTGGAGAGTCCCTCTACCATTCCCCCAAAGGATCAAAATATATTGAATAGTGTTAACCCTATAATCAAACTTCCAAACTCTTACTTTGGTAATGTTAAGTTTCACTATTTTTCCCTATTACCATGAGAATTTGTATGAAACATAATTTTCTCATTTGAAAATTTTTGTTATCATTCCAGAATAAAGATGAGAAAATACCCTCAATTCTATAGATAGCCCATTTTGGAATATTAGTCCCCATCAAAGTATGGATGGGCATAAAATATAAAACATGCTTTCAAAGAATGAGTTTACCACCACTAGATAACATATTTCTAAAGGGGGATCCGGATAAAAATTTATGCGGAAACTGGATTCCGATGATCTTTACACCATAAAAAGCAACTAAAATTATCTACTCATTTTAGTCATATTACCTCGGTGAATGATGTTCACCGGTGAAGCTAAAATCCACTCGAACCGTCAGAACTCTTTGTAGAGATTTCTCGAAGAAATACTCGAAGCTTGATCCTTGTTCTTCACTATCCCCATGAAGCTTTAGAATGTCTCTTTGGAATTGATGAAGCAAGAGGAAGTAGATGGAGTAATGGTGTAGACTTTCCATCACCCAAAACCGTAGGATTCAAAACCCTTGATTCAAAAATCCCAACTTGGATGCACCCTTGTAGCTCACGAAAATCCCTAGGGACTCTCCCTAGGGGCTCACGGTTTGGAGAGGAGGAGAGGGAGAGAAAAAATTTTGGAGAATTATTTTTCTTTGGTTTAGGGTGTTCGGATATTTATAGACTAGGAACCAATCCTAATCCTACTCCAACTACAACAAATCCCTTAAGAATTATTTATCAATAATAACACTTATTATTAATTAAAATAAAATCCTAATGTAACTATAACTACTCTAGTTATAGAAATCCTACTAATTTAGGAGTCTTTGCCAAAATAGGATTCTTTAAATTAAAAGGGATTAACCAACAACCAACCTAAGGGAATCCTAATCCAATTAGAATTCCATCCAAAGGAGGGGCGTGAGCCAAGGATGGGCGTGAGCTATAGGGGAGTTAAAACTCCTAGTTGTAATCCAATTACAACTCTTCTTAATCCTACTTGCATTCCAATCATTAAAATTTAATTCCATAATAAATAGAGTTATTATTTAATTATTATTCAAGTAACCAAGTCCTAATCCAATTAGGATTACTAAAGTGGGCGCCCCATTCATGGGTTTTAATCTATGGGTTTAGGCCAATATTAAAGGTCCATCCTTATGGGTCTATGGATATGGGTCAAACCCATTTCTCCTTTAATTAGGTTAATTAAATAATTACTAATATAATCTCTTAATTTAAATTAACAATTAATTTAAACCATAGATTAACTTTTAATCTATTTAATAGTGATTAACATTTAATCACTTAAATAATTGATTAACTTTTAATCAATTTATGAGCTTGTATTTCTTATGTGAGCATCTCCACAGATAGCTCTGGGACATTCAAACACTGACTTACCCAATGTTATCCCATTGACCCTAAATAGGAATTTGATTGGAATTGCAAGTGATGGGAGATATCCATGTTGCAATTGAATCTCAGTGTATGAACATTAACCAATATGGATCCCGCCACATGAACTTTTTTATTCAATTTGATCCTTCCAAATACATTATCCCTAATGGGCCTTTGACATTATTTATACTATCTAACTCATAGCCCATTCCACATCATCCGGGTTTCCAAGACTTCTGATTAAGCCATGAGAAGGAATTTCTCATGTGAAACATTTTGTGAAAAATGTTTTGTAAGTATAATATATTTTAAATAAAATATATTTCAAACTTGTTTTGTTTCAAAATCACCTACGTAGGATTTAAGCTTAATCGATTGTCTTACCCGGAACTTGGATAATCTCTCAAATTAATGAGTATGGATTTCTTGTTTGAAATTCATCATGACTCAAACAGCTTTCTGACTATTCAATTGTCACTGTATCGTATTCCCTAAGATAGAGAATACTTTGGTGGAATCAAAACAGTCAGATTATTGTTCAGTTATAAATGAACTCATCCGATCTAAGGATCATTGAAACTGTTCAATGTGAATGAGAGACCAATTATCTGATAGTATGTTTATGCAAGAGGTCTTTCATTGAATGTAATCAGTCAGTATATATTTAAATACCCATATGCTGATGTGTAGTCTCCATTACAATAGTTCGAGATAGAATTACATCTCAACTATTGAGAACATCTTAGCATAGTGGCAGCCATATAAGTGAAGTGCCCAGCTTCACACATAGCTGTGACTATATAAGGTATAAGGAATTGCAAAGTTATATCTGCCTGTGATAATCCAATCACATAACTTTCCTATAATATATCATAAAGACCTTTATCGATATCTCATATCATATAGATCATCTCATAATCATGATCAATTACCCATAATGAATACACAATAGATAAAGAAGAAGTCTTTATTAATCAAATTAATAAGAATTTAACGATCTAAATGATTTTTCTGGGCATCATGTCTAACAATCTCCCACTTGCCCTAAAAGTCACTGTGTCATAGATTTCAATCCCTTACTAAGTGTGTTACAAATACTTTATCTGATAAAGTCTTAGTCATCAGGTCAGCAACATTAAGTTGAGAGTACCTAATCTTTCTAACAACAATATCTTTCATTTCTATTATCTCACGAATGAGATGATACTTCCGCTCCACATGTTTCATCTTCTTGTGGCTCCTAAGTTCTTTACTATGAGCTATTGCACCATTACTATCACAAAAGAGAGTAATAGGTTCAAGTGCGGAAGGAACATTTCTTAGCTCTTGCAAAAACCTTCTGAACCATACTGCTTCTTTTGCTGCTTCAGATACTGCAATATATTCTACTTTTGCGGTAGAGTCTGCAGTACTCTTTTGCTTTATGCTACGCTAACTGACAACAGCACCACCCAGTGTGAACACATACCCAGATGTGGAAGCTCTATTGTCCGGATCAAATTGGAAATCGGAATCAGTATAACCCAATCCAACTAGATCTTCTGATTGAAAAGTAAACACATAATCCCTAGTCCTTATCAAGTACTTCATGATATGTTTCACTACAATCCAATGATTAATACCTGGATTGCTTTGAAACCTACTAACAACTCCCACTGCATGACAGATATCCGGTCTAGTACATAACATGGCATATATGATGCTCCCAACTGTCGAAGCATTAGGGTACCTCTTCATCTGCTCAATCTCATCAGCTGATGTAGGGGTCATTTTCTAGATAAAGTGACACCATGTATAAAAGGAATGAGTGTTGTCTTATAATCACTCATTTATCGACTTGTTGAGCTTGCATACCATGTTCTCCTAGTTAGGAGCAATGAAACCCTCAGGTTGCTTCATATAGATGTCTTCATCTAACATTTCATTAAGGAAAGCAGTTTTGACATCCATTTGTCATATCTCATAGTCATGGTGTGCAGCTATAGCCAGCAATATCCCGATGGATTTGAGCATAGCTACAGTGAAAAGGTATCCTCATAATCAACTCCTTGAATTTAAGTGTAACCTTTTGTAACAAGTCTAGCTTTATAGGTCTCCACGTTATCATCGGCACCCTTCTTCCTTTTGTAAATCCATTTACATCCAATTGGCCTTACACCATTTGGTGGATCTACTAAAGTCTAATTAATAATTAAAGGAGAAATCAGAAATTCCGAAATGTTAGAAATGTTCATTTTCGAAAGACGAACCCAACGCAAGTTGAATGGTCGAAATTGGATTAGTGAGTCAAAAGATATGGTCAAAACAGTCCAGACCTGCAGAGCACCGATCGCTCGGTCCAGTCAGCTATCGATCGGTCCAAAACCGATCGATCGGTAGCTATCGCACGGTCAAAAATTTTGTATGGGGAAATTTTTCAGAGAGTATTTTTTTGACCGGTCGCTTGGTCAGAGTACCGATCGCTCGGTAGGCAACCGATCGATCGGTCATAACCACCGATCGCTCGGTCTTCGCGTTTTTGCAGAAATTTCAGTAAGGGTTTTTTCATCTTTTGGGCGTTAAACCCTTACCCATAAGGGCTTGCTCGGCCCTTTGAGCCCTCATTCACTACACTTAGGGATATTTGAGAGAGAGGGAGAAGAAACTATGGTTCCAAATCCCCCTTTCCATTTGAGAGTAAGATCAAGGGTTTAAGCACCCAAGAGCATCCCTAAAAGCTTGGATTTCGAAAATCCAACCTTAAGCTCGTGTGGGACTCCTTCTCCTAGGTAGGGCAGCATTTTCCACGGCAACTTCAAGGGTTTCTTGCCCACACCAAGCCTTCTTCAAGCAAGGATCTTTCTTCTTGCAAGTTGGAGCTTCAATCAAGGTTTCTACCAAGGATCAAGCCTTGATTCAAGGTTAGTACACCCTACTAACTTTCCCTAGCAATAATCTAGGTTTTATATTGTAAATGGTGATTATTTATATTATGTTTTCCTTCCCTATGCATTGTATTAACTCAACAAAGATAAACAAGATAAGGGAAATGGAATGGATGTGTGGATGAGAGATTGGATGTGGCGATTGGATGCCGAATGTGTGATGTATGATATGTGTGGGTTGTGAGTTGGAAATGAAGGATGGGCATTGTACAAATAACAAACTCACACTTGTGTGATTGGATGGAAAATATGCAATTAAAGTAAGGAGATGAACTACTAAGGAACAATGTATGTGATGTGTTTGACGAAATGCCTAAACTATGAAATAATGATTTAAATGAAGAAATGGAAAGGGGCCTTATGCATGTATTCTCATGAATGATGAATGGATTTAAATACCATGTTGATTACTCAAATTCTCATATGCATATATTACGAATTGAATGGTGATGTCATATCTCTCTTATTATCCTTATTTCATGATTGTCACGATTGACACGTACACGAGCACGCATGATAGCATGAACCGAGATTTCAAGAGCATATGCATATAATAACCAACAAGAAAATGTTGCATGTCAAGGAGGTTGGTAGCCCAGGGACATTCGGGTACTAGCCTCTGGCTCACAAGAAAACCCCTAAAACACATATTGTCAATGAGGTTGGTAGCCCAGGGACATTCGGTTACTAGCCTCTGGCTCAAAAGAAAACTAAACAAGTAATAAAAATCACATATTGTAAAGGAGGTTGGTAGCCCAGGGACATTCAGGTACTAGGCTCTGGCTCACAAGAAAACCATATATATCAAGGAGGTTGGCAGCCCAGGGAGATTCGGGTGCTAGCCTCTGGCTCACAAGTTACAAGATGCAAGGTTACAAGATGATGACAAGACATTCATGCATGCACGCATACATGATTTTTACAATGCATACCGAGACATGAAAACGGGTTTTCAAGCATGAGTTTTGTCGGCGTTTTTGCATTCATGCACATCAAGATGATAATATTGCTCCATGTTTAATATTGTTTGATTCTATGATTTTACTATTGCCTGGAATTGATGATTGGTATTGTACTACTCCATGCTTGTTTATTATTGTTATGGATAGCTAGAAGCTTGTACTCGTTGAGTATTCCATGCTCAGCCGTACTTTCATGTCAGCAGGTACTGAGGGAGCCCTCGACCCAGAGCCTTGGGTCGAGGAAGAGTATATATAGGAGAGAGAGCCGTCTATCCCACTGCAGTCTCAGGCGAACCGAGACCTTGACGTGTGGCCATACCTCGACTACTGTTGAGGGGAGAGTACGAGAGGGTCTTTTATGTATTTTGACATTTTGATAGGTGGGTCTGTCCACCTTAGACTTAGACATGTTTTGTATATATGTTAACTTGGAATACTATTTTGAAAATCTTAGAAGAAAATAAAAAGTTAGTTTACGCTTCCCCATTTATGTTTAGCTTCTGCGCTCTGATTATCATTGTCTAGTACTGTAATTATCTTATTCATTATAGGATGGTTTGGCAGGTACATATAGTCACACCTAAAGTATCCCTTAACTCATAGGGGGTATTTTGGGGCGCGACACATCTACATCTAATATAGCTTCCTGATAAGTATTAGGATCCGTATCCTCATCATCAGGGGTAACTAGATAAACCTCATTATTGTAATACTGAAGTCTATCTGGTGGTCTTGAAACTCTTTCAGACCTTCTTAGTGGAATAGAATTAGAAGAATTAATAGTGGAAGGATTAAGTTTATCTTGGATACTGGCTGAGTTGTCTTTCATCTCATGAAATTCAACCTTCTTAAGAAGATCCATTTCTTCTTCCAAGAAGGTGGCATGATGCCTAACAACTATTGTTTGGTCTACCTTGGAGTAGAAATAGAAACCCTTAGTTTAATTTGGATACCCTACAAAGTTCCATTTCTCTGTTCTAGATTCCAACTTAGTGGGTTCGAGTTTGCGAACATGCGCAGGACAACCCCATACCCTTAGATGTTGTAAACTAGGTTTTCGCCCAGTCCACAATTTATAGAGTGTAACCGGTATAGACTTAGAAGGAACCCGGTTCAAAATATAAATGGCAGTTTGTAAAGCATATCCCCAAAGATATGAAGGTACATTGGCAAGGCTCATCATAGAGCGAACCATATCTAATAAGGTCCAGTTTCTTCTTTCAGAAACTCTATTTTGTTGAGGAGAGGCAGGACTTGTCCATTGCGAGATAATCCCATTATCCCTTAAGTAATCCATAAACTTGTTGGTGAGGTATTCACCACCTCGATTTGATCGAAGTGTCTTTATGGATTTGTCTGTTTGATTCTCAACTTCTAATCTGAATTCTTTGAACTTTTCAAAGGTGTCAGATTTGTGTTGCATCAAATAGACATATCCATATCTGGAATAGTCATCGGTAAATGTGATAAAATACCGGTATTGCCCTCGTGCAAAAATGTTAAATGGACCACATACATCACTATGTATGAGTCTTAACTTTTCCTCGGCTCTTCCTACCTTTTTAGGGTAAGGCTTCTTGGTCATCTTCCCTTCGAGACAAGACTCACAAGTAGGGAGTGGTTCTACCTTGAGAAATTCAAGGGGACCATCTATTACCAATCTCTTGATCCTATCAAGATTTATATAACCAAGTCTCTTATGCCAAAGGTAAGTAGACTCAATGCAATGTCTCTTCATTCTAGACATTCTAGATGATGAGGCATTGTCACTTTACAGACATTCATTATTTACCAAAGGGAATATTAAATAAAGACCATTAATGAGATTACCAATAATCAAGACCATTCAATCTTTCTTAATTTCAACAATTGAATTAAAATTGATAGAGAATCTACAAAATAAAAGTCTAGATACTGAAATCAAATTACAATGTGTAGAAGGCACATAAAAACAGTCTTGTATTAATTAATGTATTTCCTTAAGGTACATAAAGAGTAAAACCGCTTATTGGCTTGACTGCAACTTTTGCACCCGTGCAAACTTTAAGCATCGACTCCTGTATGTTTTGTCGGTTTCTTGGTTTCCTTGAATTCCTGCAACCAATTGTAAACAAGTACAGTGGATTCAGAATCCACGCACCATGAATTAGGGAAACAATCCAGAAAGATTGACTCAATAGTAATCAATACTTCAAAGTATCTCATACCTTGAGTATTGCTGCCACCCTTCTTAAGAGTTGCAAGGTAAGTCCTACAGTTCCTCTTCCAGTGGCATATTTTACCACAGTGGAAACACTTTCCTTTGCTTTTGTTTTCCTTGCCAGTATCACCTGAAAAACCTTTGGCAACTTTTGCCTTACCCCAGTTATCTTTAAACTTTCCTTTACCATTGTTTCTCTTCCTTTTCTTTTCAGACACCATCACAGGAATAAATCTTTGAACAAACATGATTTCACCATCAATATATTTTCTGATCTCATCTTTCACAGTCAATAGTGAGTCTAATAACCCACTTAGAGTCATCTCTAACTTGTTTATATTATAATTTAGTACAAAGAAGTTAAATGACCGAGGGAGTGACTGTAGAATAGTATTGATTATGGTGATATGATCCATCTCTCCACCGTACATCTCCAGTTCTTTAATAAAACCCATCATCTTCATGACGTGTTATCTGACTGAAGTTCCCTCTTTCATCTCAGTGGTAAGAAGTGACCTTAACGCTGTTTGTTTGACAGACTTATTCTCTTCACCAAACATCTCATGTAGGTGATGCAATATGTCAGAAGTATTATCCATATGATTATGATGGTTATACAATATAGTGGATAATGATGCTAACACTCAATCTCTTGATGTCTGATTAGAATGATTCCATAAATCAGCTTCAGCTAACAGATCTGGTGTTGAATCCGGAAGAACCACAGGTTTAAGAGTTGTAAGACACGGGGTAAGCTTTTCAGAAGAGTGTACCAGGTATATCCTAAATTCCCAGTCTACATAGTTAGTTCTGACTAAATTCTCATCATAAAGAATTTTGGTCATATGGTGAAGGCCTGTCATGATCTAATCAAATGACAAATAAGATAGTATTAGGGATCTATTGAATTCATTAATTACTATTAGATTACGGGTCTGTTTCTAATGGTATTGCCAATTTGGGAAGCATCAATTGGCATCAAATACCTAGACACTGGCTTAATGTAATCCTGCCTTTGGGTACAATATCACATCGCCTTGAATAGGCAGATAGAAACTATCTTATCCATTTTTGCAAATCTCATCTTGTGAATCTTGGAGCAATCGATCTACTGTCTGATCTATAAGGGATGTCATACTCATGCTTTGGCGTTATTGTACAACATCTCTTATTCATGTGCCCACCTACCATGAACCTAATAAACACCTAATGAAAGCTCATGCTTTGGTGTTATTGCTCACACTATTTTCTTATACAGTTTCACCAAGTTTTCACATAGGTGAGAGGGATTGGGCCCGGCTTTGGCTTGTCAGCTTACTTACACTCCCCACTATAAGATCACATAGTGTATGGCAGAAGATCATAATACTTAGGGACTTGTCCCCAGTCTTATATACACATGATATATTAGGGAAGTTATTTCAACAGAATAATTAAACAAAATTAACAGATATCATCTCATTATAAAATAAACAAGTATCATCTCATGATAATAAACTTTATATGAGATTAATCGCTATGAGTCAATAAAATTAAAATGCATGGATGCAAGAGAATGAGATAAAAATAAAGGCAGCCCACAAACTCCTTCGCGATCCCTTCCTTTATCATCTTATCGAGATCATCATCGCAGCATCCTCCCTAATACCATTTTCACCAATGCATAATATGGAATTCAAATGGCATTAGGGAAACTAGTATTCCATTCGCTCTTTTCAGAAAAATCGAATGAATCTGCCCTTTACAGATTGTCAAAACCTACTACATATTATCCTCTGATATGAATGCATGAATGATAAACAATTTATCATAGATTTGACCCATAAATATTATCTCATATAATTTACATGAAACATGGTGATGGAGTACTTTTTCTTATTTTAAAAGGATTTAAAATTTGATAACAATTATCAATTTGCTTGATAAAATCTATATCTTATATAGATCAAACCCCGGGAAAAATAAAATTATTAGATTTTCCATCAAACAATTTTCATAAAATTATTTTTAAAATATAAGATAGGATTTTCTTAAATCTCTACAATATTTTATTTCTTACTTGAATGCAAGATCCTTTCTCGAATGCAAGTTCCTTTCATATAGATTGGTTTTACTATTATCCAAGATTGGTTCTACTATTATCTAAGATCAAAAATAAAAAATTAAGAGAATCGAAAATCCTAAATATGATCTCATCAGAAAATAGGGTTTTATAATTTTTCGAATAAAATCTATTTATGGGAAAAATCATACATCGATTATTTTTAAACAATTAATGAATATATTTTAAATGATCAAATCATTTAAAAAGGAATTTTCAAAATAAACTATTTATTTCAAAAATAATTATATCACATATAATACAAGTTTTTAGAATTATTTAATTACCATTATTAAATCTCATTCGATAATATAATAAAAATAATTATTTATTTATTCATCTCATGAACAAATAAAATAAAACTAGAGTATTATTAAATAGATCTAAATTAAATTCATCTCATGAATTAAATTATCCATTTAATTATCTTATTAAAATAAACAAACAATACTCCCTAACCATGAGCTCTGATACCACTTGAAGGGGGATCCAGATAAAAATTTATGCGGAAACTGGATCCCGATGATCTTTAAACCATAGAAAGCAACTAAAATTGTCTACGCGTTTTAGTTATATTACCCCGGTGAATGATGTTCACCGGTGAAGCTAAAATCCACTCGAACCGTCAGAGTTCTTTGTAGAGATTTCTCGAAAAAATACTCGAAGCACGATCCTTGTTATTTGCTATCTCCACGAAGCTTTAGAATCTTTTTTTGGAATTGATGAGGCAAGAGGAAGAAGATGGAGTAATGGTGTAGACTTTCTATCAACCAAAACGCTAGGGTTCAAAACCCTTGAATTGAAAAACTCAACTTGGATGCACCCTTGTAGCTCACGAAAATCCCTAAGGACTCTCCCTAGGGGCTCACGGTTTGGAGAGGAGGAGAGGGAGAGAAAATTTTCTGGAGAATTATTTTTCTTTGGTTTAGGATGTTGGGGTATTTATAGACTAGGAACCAATCCTAATCCTACTCCAACTACAACAAATCCCTTAGGAATTATTTATCAATAATAACAGTTATTATTAATTAAAATAAAATCTTAATGTAACTATAACAACTCTAGTTATAGCAATCCTAATAATTTAGGAGTCCTTGTCAAAATAGGATTCCTTAAATTAAAAGGGATTAACCAACAACCAACCAAGGGGAATCCTAATCCAATTAGGATTCCTTCCAAAGGGGGGACGTGAGCCAAGGATGGGTGTGAGCTGTAGGGGAGTTAACACTCCTAGTTGTAATCCAATTACAACTCTTCTTAATCATATTTGCATTCCAACCATTGGAATTTAATTCCATAATAAATAGAGTTATAATTTAATCATTATTCAAGTAACCAAGTCCTAATCCAATTAGGATTACTAAAGTTGGCACCCCATTCATGGGTGTTAATCCCTGGGTTTAGGCCCATATTAAAGGTCCATCCTTATGGGTTTATGGATATGTGTCAAACCCATTTCCCCTTTAATTAGGTTAATTAAATAATTACTAATATAATCCCTTACTTTAAATTAATAATTAATTTAAACCATAGATTAACATTTAATCTATTTAATTGTGATTAAATTTAATCACTTAAATAATTGATTAACTTTTAATTAATTTATGAGCTTGTATTTCTTATGTGAGCATCTCCACAGATTGCTCTGGGATATTCAAACCCTGGCTTACCCAATGTTATCCCATTAACCCTAAATAGAAATTTCATTGGAATTGCAAGTGACGTGAGATATCCATGTTGCAATTGAATCTCAGTGTATGAACATTAACCAATATGGATCCTGCCACATGAACTTTTTGGTTCATTGTGCTCCTTCCAAATACATTATCCCTAATGGGCCTTTGAGATTACTTATACTATCTAACTCTTAGCCCATTGCACATCATCCGGGTTTCTAAGACTTCTGATTAAGCCATGAGAAACAATTTCTCATGTAAAACATTTTTGAGGAAAAACTTTTTGTAAGTATAATATATTTTAAATAAAATATATTTCAAACTTGTTTTGTTTCAAAATCACCTACGTAGGATTTAAGCTTAATCGACTGTCTTACCCGAAACTTGGATAATCTCTCAAATTAATGAGTATGGATTTCTTGTTTGAAATTCATCATGACTCGAACAGCTTTCTAACTATCCAACTGTCACTGTATCGTCTTCCCTAAGGTAGAGAATACTTTGGTGGAATCAAAACAATCAGATTACTACTCAGTTATAAATGAACTCATCAGATCTAGGGATCATTGAAACTGTTCAATGTGAATGAGAGACCAACTATCTGATAATATGTTTGTGCAAGAGGTCTCTCATTGAATGCAATCAGTCAGTGTACATTTAAGCACCCATATGCTAATGTGTAGTCTCCACTACAATAGTTCAAGATAGAATTACATCTCAACTATTGAGAACATCTTAGCATAGTAGCAGCCATATAAGTGAAGTGCTCAGCTTCACTCATAGCTATGACTATATAAGGTATAAGGATCTGGAAAGTTATATCGGCTTGTGATAATCCAATCACATAACTTTCCTACAATATATCCTACGGACCTTTATCGATATCTCATATCGTATAGATCATCTCATGATCATGGTCAATTATCCATAATGAATACACAATAGATAAAGAAGAAGTCTTTATTAATCAAATTAATAAGAATCTAACGATCTAAATGACTTTTCTAGGCATCATGTCTAACAATTTCCTCTCCACCCTTCCATCTTCTTCCAAACCACCCTGTCAACCATGTAGTCAAAATAGATATTCTTCATTCAACCATTATAGATAGGAATACATCGATATCTGAAAGGGAATTTATCAATTCTAATCCCACTAGTAAAAATAATCATTGTACGAGCCAAAGCAAACCTCTTGTCCGCCACATAAAATACACTTTTCTACTTATTTATTATTTGCCCAGACGTGATTTCATATTCATATAAGAATTTAAATAGCTTTGAAATATACATTTTCTGCCCATCATAGAAAATGAGAGTATCATCTGTAAATAATAAATGAAAGAGTAGGACAACATTCCTGGACATAATACCCCACTTTTTGCTCTTGAAAACTTTTCTTCAATCCTCTGCTCAAAACTTCTTCTGCTAGGATAAACAATACTAGGGGATAAAGGGTCACATTGCCAAAGACCCCTACATGATTGGAAAAACTCATGTAATCTCCCATTTAACCAAAAAAAAAGGAGAGACAATGTCGCGACCCAAAATACCCCCTAGGAGTTAGGGATTCATTGACTTGTGACTACTGTATCATACCTCCAGTATAATACATAAGGCACACGTGGAGACCTGTCAGAAACACAAACATATCTAGCAGAAGCAATAAAGAATGCACAGTGGAAATAAAATACTAAACATAACGGAAGCAAAGCGATACTCGTATAACTCAGTTCAAGTATGAACCAACAAAAGTATATACATGTGAGAAACCCAAAAGTGGAGTGGACAAACCCCACACTCACATAACAAAATAACACCTTAAAGTTCTAAGTCTGCCGATCAACAAAAGTCGAAGTCTCGACACCTATCTACTGCGCCATCCTCCTGATAGTATCCATGGATGGCTCCGGGTCGAAGTACTCTTCCTCCAACCATGGCTCCGTGCCACATAGATCAAACGGAGCCCGAGCACCTGCCGATGTTAACAAATATCGGCTGAGCATGAAATAATCAGCGTATACAAACTAATAACAATAACGCATTAATCATAGAGCATACAATTCATGGAGAATGAAATCCGTAAAAACATGTAAGAGCGTGGAAACCTTGAAATAACATGTGAGATGAAGTTCGAAACCTAAACCAAAACTGTAACCGTGTGAGTCATGCGATAATCATAGCCTTGTGAGTTTGTGGAGTTCCTTAGAGTCATTTATGATCCGTAGAGACATAGAAATACCTTAGAGCACAACATAGAGCCAATATCATAGAGATCTTAGAGCGTTACATTTATGATCCGTAGAGCTTGTGAGACAATCTTAGAGCTTATCATAGAGTTCCTTGTGAGCATAGTATGATCCGTAGAGCTTGTGAAACGATCTTAGAGAATTCATAGGGTTACTTAGAATCGTTCCTTATTAGTCTTTTTGTGAAAAACACCCTTTTCGTACGTTGAAAAATCCATGGAAAACATCGATTCATGCAAGACATGCGAGCATATGAGAGAAATCATCATATTTAGCATAAGAATCCCTTAGAGGTATTTCATCAAACACTTAGAGTGCATCATAATAGTATCCTTCACCAAAGTATATAACTACATACTTTCACACTATAAACACCCAAGATATATATACATAAGTAGTATAGATTTAGAAGAACATCATTTAGTAACTCAGTAAGATTGTAAGATTGCTAGTAGAGTGTATCTAACTTGGTGAAATCAATGAGTTTGATTCCAAAAAGCTTGAACAAGCAAGAACCTTGAGTTCTTGGTTGAGAATCACCAAAGAGAGCTTCATCTTCCTTCAAGCTTGATCACAAGTAGTTCCTCTCCTTCTTTTCTCTCTCAAAATCTCATAAGATAGGGCACAGAGGGTTTCTGAAACCCTAAGGCACGAACTCAGCCTATTTATAGGCAAGGGGTGGTGGTTAAAGTCGTAAACACCCTTAATGAAGAAAATCTGCTTATGACCGATCGATCGGTGGTATAGACCGAGCGATCGGTGGCTTACCGGTCGATCGGTGGTTTCAGCCGAGCGATTGGTTGAAAACACCCTCTCTGAAAAAATTTCCCCATACAAAAAAGTTGACCGCTCGATAGCTACCGAGCGATCGGTAGAAGACCGGTCGATCAGAGGTATCACCGAGCGATCGGTGATCCCCTGTTTTGCTGAAAAACCTTGTTTACACTACTTGAATCTCCTCCAATCCAATTCTAACACTCTTTTATGCCTAAAACATACTTCTTAGTGATATATAGACCCACTAGAACATGTGCTCCATACTTCCAACCTCGTATATTCAATTAAAGCTTGCTAGTGCACAAGTTCACACTAGAACACTATTCACACCATTCACTACTTAGTGAAATGAAATTTTGGGGCTCTACAGACAATGCACCCTTTGATAAGTTTTAGAAATCCTTCACTGAAACTAAATTTCTTCAAAACCTTAATAAGGAAATCCCACTCTAATCTTTCATATGCTTTCACCATATCAAGCTTAAAAATCAAGTTCCCCCTCTCACTTTCTTGTTTATGTTAGCCGCTAAGTCTTGAGCCAAAGATCAACTTAGGAAGAATTGCCCCAGTCTAGATGTTATAATTTTAGAGATTATTATATAAAAGACATTTCATAAACTGATCGGTCTAAAATCTCTAAATGTAGAAGGTTCTTCCACTTGTAAAACCATATGATAGATGCATAGGCATCTTTTCATATTTGATTCTCGTCTTATATTTACTAATAGAAGTTATTCTAGTTTGAAGATTAGGTGCTCTTGTTATATATTTGATCCTTCTCTTTTATACATTTCCTCACATACTAGTGGACCGCACATGCGCTGCACGTGAGAGGGGGGAAGGGAGAGACAGAGATGGAAGAGGGATCCTAGTGAGACCCACATGATGTACGTGTGTGAAAGGGAGAGAGACATGGGACAGTATAGAAGGAGAGAGGCTTAAAGTGGAGATGATTTTTAAAAAGATAAAATGACCCATAAATTTGTAATAGATATATATTTAGGTTAAAGGATAGTTTTTCATTTTAATATATCCAATCTATGTTTTTAGCAAGAGAATCCATAGTCATTTTTGTTATGATAATAATGATGTAAGTGTAAGGGAAATTTTGTTCAATCAATGTTTATAAGTACCTTATTTTCATTATAATAGTAGAGATAAAAAGATATAAATAAGGGTAATTTTGTCATTCTCATTATAATAGTAGAGATGATAAGTGTAAGGGTAAATTTTTTAGTAGTGAAACAATTCAATCCACGTTTTAGGGCCTTAGTTTTATAGAGATAATTTTGTCAATAGGGAAGATGATATAAGTTGGAAGGATAATTTTGTCATGCTCACTATAATAGTATAGAGAGAAAATGTAAGGATAATTTTGTCAATAACAATAAAATTCAATCAACATTTTTAATAGCCCTATCATCTTTTTATAATAGTACAAATAATAATAAAGAAAATAAGTGTAAAATTTTGTCAATATGACAAAATTCAACCAACGTTTTTAACAACCTCATTCCCATTCCCTTTAGAATAGGAGATGAGTTGGGATCACCTTCAATTGCAATTGAAAAAATTAAGAACTCTCTCCATTTCAATCGCACCTAAGGGTGTCAATGAGCCAGGTCAGGCTTCTCTACGCCAGGTGCCCGCCCAGGCCAACCTGACCCATTTATTAATTGGGTTGGGCTTAGACTTAGAGTCTAAAATGTTAGACATTTATGCCCACGAAAGCCATTCCAGAATTTTATTTATCTATTTAATCAATAAATGCATATTTTACATTCACACATTGTCTTCTACATTGGGTAACATATCAAAAGTATCTCATTGGATGAGACTACTTTGTCCCTTAGGTAACATTGTAGGAAAGCCATCAAATTAGTTGATAACTGATTGCTAAGGAGATATGGTTTTTCAGTTCCTTGTAGACCTAAAATTGTTCTAAGTTAATCAAGATACATTTGGACAATGTATTCCTAATAACTTACACATTGTTAGTTCCATATGATGGAGTGATGAATCTCAATCATTGAGAGAAGGGTCTCTTGACTAAGATGTGGATATAAGTAAGAAGTACTTATATTGCAATTGGATCGCTCAGTGGATACCCTTAGAAATATACTGTCTTTATATTTAGGGTAGTCCATTTGACAGATTGTCCTTAACCTGAGAGGTTGATATCTTCTCTAGTATTTGCCTATATAGCTTTGACGTAGCCAATCGTCAATGTTCAACACACCGGACTAAATACGGGCTCGTTGGGTTATGTATGCTATATTAGAAGAAGTGTGTATACACTCAACAAGGATTCCACTACTCTTACAAGAGTAAATAATATTGAGTTGATACTTGTCAAAACCGGACTTGAAAAACCCAGCTCTGGTATTTATCGATGAAATGGTTTTATCAAGGAATTTATTTTTCGTATAAAAGAAATGTAATTATAATTATTATTTCTTTTAAAGAATTTCTAAAATGTTTTGAAAGTCTAAGTTTGACTAAAAGTATCAAAGAAAATGGGTTCTCAATATAAGTCAGTGAGGGGGGAAAATACTGGAAATGACACGCGTCAGCTGCAACTGTTCATCTCTGGTTAACTGGTAGTAGGTGGGAGTTGAAGGGTGTGATACCCTGACCTGCACTCCGATGATAAAGTAAGTAGATGGAGAAGATGATGAATAGTAAGACATACAATATCACTCAAAAATATATGTGTTCTTCGATCCCCTTTTAACACTGAAATTCTCGGGGTATTTATAGGTTAACCTTGGTATGGCCATAGATGACCATAGATGCCCATACCACGTGCCCTTCACTCATTACCAAATATGTCAGTAAAATCTACCACCTGTTGCATCACACGTGAAAGCCTACCATTAGTTCAGTCGGTTGGGTCTGACAGCACACAGAAGTGACTTGCATTAAATGTCAAGGCAGTGCTTTCGGCCCACTTGTCAGAACAATCGATCGCCTCCTGATTACTCCCTCCTGCGAGTCAGTCTCATTGTTGACTCGAGCTCGGGTACGTTGTATATGTCTTAAAATATGACCTGGACATCTTTATTTGAATCACAACGGACTCGTTGTTCAATTAACACCGAAAACGTTGTCGAGAATACAACGTCTACGTTGTGCACAAGACAACGAACACGTTGTCAAAACCACAACGAGAACGTTGTTCGCAAGACCACGGATACGTCGTAATTTATACAACGTGAACGCTATGCATCAAACAATGTTTATCCTTCTATTTTAAGCACGTGACTCAAACACATGTCCATGTGTCACTTTCGTGCACAAAACAACAAAAGCTAGCTCATTTCCCAATGTCACTTAATTTTTAAGAATTTTATCCCTTACAATTTGCCCCTTTATGAGGCTTAGAATGTAGTTCGAAATGTCATAAACGGACAAAAGAGCGACAGACTATACCTGACTCTACTTCCTGAATCTGAATCGTTGCGTGATTTACACTGAGAAGATAGAACGCTCAAGCTAGCTGGTTTACGCGTGCGAACCGTCACGCTTCATTAATGCAAGACAGACTGTCATCATTACCATTTCGAAATTCAAAACACTTTATATCTCTGACGGTTACTCTCTTTACGTAAAACGTCGATCCTGCCACCACTCTTTCCGGCTTTGACACAGGTGTACGGCTCTGATGGAGGCTATTCTTGTCTTTTCATTTCTCTGAGGTATCTATAAAAATCCCTCTGGGTTGCTTCGTTTCACTTATCTCGCCATTGAAGTACTGTTACTCTGCCTCATTTGCGTCTCAAGAGAAAGTTCAAGCTCTCTTCAGGCTCTCTCGTTTTTCTCTTTGTGGTACGCTCTTATTCCTTTTCTAACTGTCTTTATTGATTCTTCTTCTCTCTCTTTCTCTGCTTCTTTTTCTCCTTCTCTGTCATCAGTCTGCCTATCCTTTTCTTACCCACTGTTCATTGTTCCGTTTCCCTCAATCTATGGCTGCCGAGACCCCCATAGAATCCATTAGGCTAGATGAAGTTAGAGGCCAAACCGAAGATGAGGCTAGTTGCACTGGTAGCGCACCGTATGGTGCCTACATCGAGAAATCTTCCGCCTTACGCCAACAACAGTTAGCATACCTTAACCATTTTAGGGAGCGTTTCGCGTTTCCTTCCCACGTCAACCTTCATTTCGAAAGGGAAGACGCCCATATTGACAAACGATCAGCCTGTATCGTTGTCTACCTCTCCCAACTCGAAGCTGGTCTTCCATTTCCTCTTCATCCCGTCTTGGAGGAAGTCTTTTCCACTCTACACCTTGCCCCAGGGCAAATGCACCCCAGCTTCTACAAATATATGTCCATGATGATTAAATTCATCAAGGATGGATACCCTATAGAAGCTAGACACCTCTTCCACTTCTGCCACGCCGTCAGATGCCGAGGATGTCGCGACCCAAAACCCACCCTAGGAGTTAGAGTGAACTTTGGACGACTAATCATGGCTTACATGACTTGCTTGACAAACCAACCTGCAAAAACCCACAGAGCATATACAATAGAGGATGACAGCGGAAACATAACTATAAAACACAGCGGAAGTCTAACAACCTCTAAGTATATACACATGGTCCAAGTTTAATACAAAGAAATCAAAACAAAGAAAGTGCGGACATGCCCGCCAAAATACATGGATATAATCACTCATGCTCACCCACAGCTAATCCACTCAGAATCTAACACCACCTACTGATAACCTTCTACGGGAGGTTCCTCAAAAGGCTCCTCGACGTACTCCTCCTCCACCCATGGACCAGGAGCACAAATATCAAATGGAGCAGCAGCTCCCTCAGAACCTGCCGACATAAGAAGTACGGCTGAGCATGGAATACTCAGCGGGTACTAAATACTAACCAACAGTCATAGTATACAGATAGCATACATAAAGTAGGAAGCAAGTTGCATATATAGAACATGAACAATTTATATCATACAAGGAAGTAAAGCAATTTATATTCATGCTTGCATTCAGAAAGACTGATAAAACCCTTGAAAACATCGTGCACTTGACTTGACTTGAAATACCCTTTTGCGTGATTGGGAACTTGTTAACCGTGTCATGCTTGTCATGCTTGCATTTTCATAATTTAAACATCTTCACATGCCTAGTTGCCGTTCATAGTCCATCGCAACTAGTACCCTATATGCAGATGGGTATGCCTAGTTGCCGTTCATAGCCCGTCGCAACTAGCATCCATGCGGAATGTGAATGCCTAGTTACCGTTCATAGCCCGTCGCAACTAGCATCCATGCGGAATGTGAATGCCTAGTTACCGTTCATAGCCAGTCACAACTAGCATCCATGTGTGTAATGCCATGCAGAGTTATGCGTGTCATGTGATGCTATGCTATGCGTGTCATGCGATGCTATGCTATGCGTGTCATGCGATGCTATGCATGTCATGCGAGGGGATGAGAGACCTTTCCCAATGAAATGCATGATTGTCTTGCCCTTGTCAAAAGCGAAGTGAAACATATCTTAGGATATGCCCCACCTCTACGCCCCATACTTAAAACATCGGTAAATCACGTCATTTCATGCGTGCTAGTAAGATCGTGTGCATACTTGCATTTGGAATTAAATATAGCAATTTGGGGTAATTCACAAAGCATAGCATATAACAATTTAAGTGAGTAATAATCTACGCATTTTAAGAAACGTAAGAAACACACTATCATGAACCCTAACAATTTTCAAGAGCAATTAAGCATGGGTTCCCTTAATTTATCATTTATTTTGTTCACCTTGGCATTTCATCGAACATGGGGTGTGTTCATTATTCACTTAAACCTAGATCATGCTTTTCTAGGTGGGTTATGCTCACATCACACTTGTATGTTCATTATTGGTACAATGCCCTTTCCCATTCGTTCATCACATCATCCACACGGCATCCATTTGCCAACATCCATCTCCATTCACCATTCATACCACCAATCTCATAACACATATATAAGTGAAGGAAAACAAGGAGAAACAAAGGAAAAAGGGAAGCTATAACTAGGAGGGTAGTAAGAAGTACCGACCTTGACCAAGTGAGGAAGAAATCCCCTTTCCAAAACGACCGTGAGTTGCTGCCCTAGCTTGAGGAGAGTGCCCCACACGAGCTTGAGCCGAGATCTTGAAGAAAATAGACTTGAGGTGAGTGTGGGTTCACAACCCTTTGATTTCTCCTCTAAAATCAAACCCTAGGTTAGGGATCGCCTTCTTCTCCTCTCCTTAGCTCTTAATCCTCTAAGTATTGTAAATAAGCCCTAAAGGCTCGGGCAAGACTCTTAAGGTAAGAGTAAACCGCCCAAAAGACTAAAACACCCTTACTAAATTTTCTTCAAAAACACGTGTACCGAGCGATCGGTGTTAATGACCGATCGATCGGTTTCATAACCGAGCGATCAGTTAAAATTTCACTCTCTGGAAAATTTCCCCATACAAAAATCTTGACCAGTCGATAGCTACCGATCGATCGCTCTATGGACCGAGCGATCGGTTGCCTGCAGGTCCAGACTGTTTTGGCCATATCTTTTGACTCGTTCGTCCGATTTTGACGATTCAACTTGCGTTGGGTTCGTACTTCGAAAACAAACATTTCTGGCATTTCGGAATTTCCAATTTCTTCCTTATTTATTAATTATTTCTCTTTAAAGGCAAAATGGAAACGAAAGTGTCATGCATTAAATGTGAAAAGGTCCGGGGCTCTACATCCTCCCCCCCTTGCAAAAATTTCATCCTCGAAATTTAGACTCTACTTGCATTACAAACCAAAAAGAAAATTACAAGTCATATACAAACTTATACAAAAACTCATTCAAATAATTCTAGGTACTTCGCTTTGACTTCGGCTTCACGCTCCCATGTAGCTTCTTCCCGAGCATGGTGTTGCCATTGCACAAGAACCAAAGGGATTGTCTTGTTGCGAAGCACTTGATCTCTTCGATCCAAAATCTGAAACGGCTTTTCAATCAAGGTGAGGTCCTCTCGGTTTGTCCATCCGTCTGTGGATGAAAAGCGGTGCTGAAATCAAGTCGGGAACCCATAGCCTCCTGGAAGCTTTTCCAGAATCATGATGTAAATCTTGGATCCCGATCTGACACAATACTAACGGGCACTCTGTGCAACCTCACCACTTCCTTGATGTACAAAGCGGCTAACTGACTAGAATTGAAAGTAGTTCGGTAAGGCAAGAAGTGAGCGGACTTCGTCAAACGATCCACTACTACCCATATCGCATCTGAGCCCCTTGCCGTCTTTGGCAAGCCAACTATGAAATCCATGGATATGTTCTTCCATTTCCACTCGGGAATCGGAAGGGACTGTAATAGACCTACCGGCCGCATGTGCTCTGCCTTCACCTGTTGGCACACTAAGCATCGTGCTACATACTCTGCAACATCCCTCTTCATATTCCGCCACCAAAAGTGACTCTTGAGGTTCCGGTACATCTTCGTACCCCCTGGATGCACTGTATACTTCGAACGGTGTGCTTCATCCAAAATCTCTCTTCGAAGATCTACATTGGCTGGGACGCACAGCCTTCCCTTGAATGTGATAGCACCCCGACTAGTGAGAGAAAAGTCTTCACTGCCCTTGGCAACTTCCTTGTCCCGGAAAGCCAATAATTCCGCATCCATGGCTTGATATTCTTGGATCAAATCTATAATGTACGGCCGAACCGTAACATTTGCCAAGATAGGACTACGGACAGAGTCATTCACACTGATGTCCAGATTTTCCAAATCTTCAAGTAGCTTCCATTCTTGCACTAACATGCATGCTAATAACCCCGGAGGTCTTCTACTCAATGCATCAGCCACTACGTTTGCTTTACCCGGGTGGTATTGAATGGTACAATCATAGTCTTTCAAAAATTCCATCCAATGCCGTTGCCTTAGATTCAGCTCCTTTTGGGAAAAGAGATACTTGAGACTCTTGTGATCGGTGAACACATAGAACTCCACCCCATAAAGGTAATGACGCCAAATCTTAAGTGCAAACACGACCGCCGCAAGCTCCAAGTCGTGCGTGGGATAATTCTTCTCATGCTCTTTCAATTGCCTTGATGCATAGGCAATGACCTTCTTGTGTTGCATAAGCACACATCCAAGTCCAACGTGTGAGGCATCACTGTACACCTCATACCCAAGAGGTCCGGATGGCACTGTAAGGACAGGAGCTGTAGTAAGCCTCTTCTTCAGTTCCGTGAAACTGATCTCACACTTGTCGCTCCACACAAACTTCGTATTCTTCCTTGTCAGGTAAGTAAGCGGTGCTGCAAGGCTAGAGAAACCCTCTACGAATCTCCTGTAGTAGCCTGCCAACCCAAGGAAGCTGCGTATCTCCGTAACACTCTTGGGCTTCGCCCAACTCATAACTGCTTCGATCTTCTTCGGATCTACCGAGATACCTTCTGCAGAAACAACGTGGCCTAGGAATGCCACCTCTTCCAACCAAAACTCACACTTGCTAAGTTTAGCGTATAGCTTGTGCTCTCTTAGCATTTCCAAAGCAAGGCGAAGGTCTCGCATGTGATCTTCCCGTGTCTGGGAATACACCAAGATATCGTTGACAAACACTATTACGCATCGATCTAGATATGGCCGGAACACCCGGTTCATTAAATCCATAAAAGCTGCCGGCGCGTTTGTGAGACCAAAAGGCATTACCAAGAACTCATAGTGCCCATATCGAGTCCTGAAAGCAGTTTTGGGAACATCTTCCACCTTAATCTTCAACTGGTGATAACCCGATCGAAGATCTATCTTTGAGAAAAATCTCGCTCCCTTCAACTGATCGAACAAATCATCAATTCTAGGCAATGGATACCTATTCTTTATAGTGACCTTGTTCAAATGCCGGAAATCGACGCACATCCGCATCGAACCATCTTTCTTCTTAACAAACAACACCGGGGCACCCCACGGTGAGACACTTGGTCGAATGAAACCAAGGCCTTGTAATTCCTCCAACTGAGTCTTTAACTCCTTGAGTTCAATCGGAGCCATTCTATACGGAGCCCTGAATATAGGAGTTGTGCCGGGTGCAAGCTCAATCACAAACTCAATCTCCCTATCTGGAGGCAATCCTGGCAACTCCTCTGGAAATACATCCAGGAATTCACTCACAACCGGAATAGTCGATGAGTCCTTTGCCTCGGGGTTAGCTAAGCTTAACGCCGCAAAGCGGGCAATGTCTCTACTTCTCAACCCTCGAAAGTGAAATGGTTTTCCTTCTACCGGCTTGAAGAGTACCATCTTCTCAAAGCAAGCTACATGCCCATGATGCGCTGCTAACCAATCCATTCCCAATATAACATCAAAGTCTTGGAATCCAAGGACGATGAGATCAACTGCCAACTCGTGGCTTCCAACTTGGACCACACTATTTCTATACACTTTATCTGCCAATACTGTTTTTTCGAGGGGAGTCGAAATGGCTAACTCCGGTTTTAGCTGTCTAGGCTCCTCAGAAAAGCCTTCTGAAAAACTCGGCGAGACAAACGAATGAGTAGACCCGGTATCAATCAACACTCGAGCCAAATACTCATTGACTAGTAGGGTTCCTGAAATTTTAGCTAGCGGAGTTAATCCATGCATCAACAGCGTATACGTGTTGGTATATATACATATAGAACATGCCGAGTATGTACACAAAGAATATAGCATAACATAACAATCGCGAATAAAGAAAATAACTCCAAACGTGTACCTTGCACCACATCATCAGATGCAAGTGCATCACCCTCTGTCAAAGCAAACACACGCCCCTGGTTCGCCTGGCGAGACTGAGGTGTAGACCAGGTAGTCTGAGATGACGCCTGATATGATCCTGCTGGGCGTGCTGGTGGCCTAATCCCCTGAGACTGGCCTGGTAAATGCCGGGTAGGGCAATCCCTAATCACGTGGCCCTGGCAACCACAGTGAAAACATCCACCCGATGCTCTAAGGCAATCCCCTGCTGGGTGCCTTCGGCCGCATGAAGGGCAGGCCTCATGTGTGCGGGTAGGAGGGGCCTGAGGTGGAGCATATCTCGCCACCTGAGGTGCAACTGGCCATGGGGCCGGGAGAGCTTGAGGTCGAGGTGCCTGTGGCACGTACTGCCGTGGGGCTGGAGGCGCATAAGTCGGCCTCATCTATGGTGCTGGCCATGTATACTGATAAGGGCCGGTATGAGCCCGCCTCTCTGGAGGTGCTGAACTACTGGCTTGGCCTCTTGCCAACTCTCTCTTCTTAGACACCGCTTCAGAATTGGCCTCGACCAATAAGGCCTTGTCTACCACTTCAGGGTAGGTAGCATGCCTGAAAACGGAAACCTTCTCCATAATAACATCCTTGAGCCCTTGCTCAAATCTTCTCGCCTTCATCGCCTCGGTGGCAATCATATGTGTCGCGAAGCGTGATAGCTCCGAGAACTTGGCCTCAAAAGCGGCCACAGACATCGAACCTTGCTCAAGGTTGATGAATTCTCTCTCTTTCTTTTCCCGTGCACCGATAGGAAAATACTTCTTGTAAAAAGTATCTTTGAACTCTTCCCAAGTCCAAGGTTGACCCTGTATGGTCAAATCTCGCGTCCTCAATGCGGACAACCACCAATGGTGGGCTTCGCCCTCTAGCATAAAAACTGCCCATGCCACTTTTTCTTCCTCTGTAGGAGTGAGCACCGCAAATATCTTCTCAACCTGGAGGATCCAAGCCTCCGCAGTAAGAGGGTCCACACTCCCGTGGAAGGATGGAGGCCTCAATCTCCTGAATGCCTCAACTCCTGCGGTACGATGTACTGGAGCTACGGGCGGTGGAGTAGGTGCCGCTAATGCCGGTATAGTTTGCCGAGCCGCCAGTATGGCGAGTGTCTCAGCAATAGAGCCTAAGACCTGGGAGAGGTCCGGCTGCTCATCCTCATCTCTAGAAGAAGAGGAAGCTCTGGTATGTGGTCCACGACCCCGTGTGCCCCGCCTCATGACTAAAGTCCTGAGAACAATAGCACCACATGAGTCTCACTTGAAACCACAGTTTATTTCAATGTCGTTTCACAATAATTCAATTTGTATTAGTTGTATAATACTAATATACATCACATCAAGTCATCAGAGTATTCATCACATTATACTTATACTTTAGCGTTCTAGCGTACCTAGGACCGTACTTGGTTAAAGCAACCATTTTAGACTAAGACTAAAGTTTAGTCTTACACTTGGATCAAGACTCTCTTCCGACTTATTTCCTTCCTAACTTGTTTCCTAACATATGCTCTTGGAAAGCCGTGGTATAAGATTCTAAGTGACACTAGACACCTAAAGCCTAAGCTCTGATACCACTTCTGTCGCGACCCAAAACCCACCCTAGGAGTTAGAGTGAACTTTGGACGACTAATCATGGCTTACATGACTTGCTTGACAAACCAACCTGCAAAAACCCACAGAGCATATACAATAGAGGATGACAGCGGAAACATAACTATAAAACACAGCGGAAGTCTAACAACCTCTAAGTATATACACATGGTCCAAGTTTAATACAAAGAAATCAAAACAAAGAAAGTGCGGACATGCCCGCCAAAATACATGGATATAATCACTCATGCTCACCCACAGCTAATCCACTCAGAATCTAACACCACCTACTGATAACCTTCTACGGGAGGTTCCTCAAAAGGCTCCTCGACGTACTCCTCCTCCACCCATGGACCAGGAGCACAAATATCAAATGGAGCAGCAGCTCCCTCAGAACCTGCCGACATAAGAAGTACGGCTGAGCATGGAATACTCAGCGGGTACTAAATACTAACCAACAGTCATAGTATACAGATAGCATACATAAAGTAGGAAGCAAGTTGCATATATAGAACATGAACAATTTATATCATACAAGGAAGTAAAGCAATTTATATTCATGCTTGCATTCAGAAAGACTGATAAAACCCTTGAAAACATCGTGCACTTGACTTGACTTGAAATACCCTTTTGCGTGATTGGGAACTTGTTAACCGTGTCATGCTTGTCATGCTTGCATTTTCATAATTTAAACATCTTCACATGCCTAGTTGCCGTTCATAGTCCATCGCAACTAGTACCCTATATGCAGATGGGTATGCCTAGTTGCCGTTCATAGCCCGTCGCAACTAGCATCCATGCGGAATGTGAATGCCTAGTTACCGTTCATAGCCCGTCGCAACTAGCATCCATGCGGAATGTGAATGCCTAGTTACCGTTCATAGCCAGTCACAACTAGCATCCATGTGTGTAATGCCATGCAGAGTTATGCGTGTCATGTGATGCTATGCTATGCGTGTCATGCGATGCTATGCTATGCGTGTCATGCGATGCTATGCATGTCATGCGAGGGGATGAGAGACCTTTCCCAATGAAATGCATGATTGTCTTGCCCTTGTCAAATGCGAAGTGAAACATATCTTAGGATATGCCCCACCTCTACGCCCCATACTTAAAACATCGGTAAATCACGTCATTTCATGCGTGCTAGTAAGATCGTGTGCATACTTGCATTTGGAATTAAATATAGCAATTTGGGGTAATTCACAAAGCATAGCATATAACAATTTAAGTGAGTAATAATCTACGCATTTTAAGAAACGTAAGAAACACACTATCATGAACCCTAACAATTTTCAAGAGCAATTAAGCATGGGTTCCCTTAATTTATCATTTATTTTGTTCACCTTGGCATTTCATCGAACATGGGGTGTGTTCATTATTCACTTAAACCTAGATCATGCTTTTCTAGGTGGGTTATGCTCACATCACACTTGTATGTTCATTATTGGTACAATGCCCTTTCCCATTCGTTCATCACATCATCCACACGGCATCCATTTGCCAACATCCATCTCCATTCACCATTCATACCACCAATCTCATAACACATATATAAGTGAAGGAAAACAAGGAGAAACAAAGGAAAAAGGGAAGCTATAACTAGGAGGGTAGTAAGAAGTACCGACCTTGACCAAGTGAGGAAGAAATCCCCTTTCCAAAACGACCGTGAGTTGCTGCCCTAGCTTGAGGAGAGTGCCCCACACGAGCTTGAGCCGAGATCTTGAAGAAAATAGACTTGAAGTGAGTGTGGGTTCACAACCCTTTGATTTCTCCTCTAAAATCAAACCCTAGGTTAGGGATCGCCTTCTTCTCCTCTCCTTAGCTCTTAATCCTCTAAGTATTGTAAATAAGCCCTAAAGGCTCGGGCAAGACTCTTAAGGTAAGAGTAAACCGCCCAAAAGACTAAAACACCCTTACTAAATTTTCTGCAAAAACACGAGTACCGAGCGATCGGTGTCAATGACCGATCGATCGGTTTCATAACCGAGCGATCGGTTAAAATTTCACTCTCTGGAAAATTTCCCCATACAAAAATCTTGACCAGTCGATAGCTACCGATCGATCGGTTTTGGACCGATCGATCGCTCTATGGACCGAGCGATCGGTTGCCTGCAGGTCCAGACTGTTTTGGCCATATCTTTTGACTTGTTCGTCCGATTTTGACGATTCAACTTGCGTTGGGTTCGTACTTCGAAAACAAACATTTCTGGCGGTTCGGAATTTCCAATTTCTTACTTATTTGTTAATTATTTCTCTTTAAAGGCAAAATGGAAACGAAAGTGTCATGCATTAAATGTGAAAAGGTCCGGGGCTCTACAGAGGTACTGACGATGGCCCCTTTAACTATTATTCCTGGAACAAGAAGCCGTTGTACCCAGACCTTGTCTCAGGCATCCTGGACAGAGAAAGAGGGTGGAAGGCAACTCCCTTCGTTGTCTCTGGGGGCTGGAAGGCAGAGACTTCCACTGTGCCCAATGTTTTCCAAGATAAACCAGGTAACACAATACCGTTGTCCGTTGTCTGTTGTACATTACTTCTTCTGTCTCTCCATCTCAGCGTCCGTTGTCAGTTACTTTTATTCGTCCTGCTTACTTCCGTTGTCTCACACTTTTGTTTCTGCTCTTTGCAGTTGAAGGGAAGAAACTCCCGTTCAAAAAAATTACGCCCGAGGAGGAAAGTCTTCTTACAAACATCAAGCGAGTACGAGGTGGGGAGTACATCCGGTGGACACCACTACCACCTCATACTTGGAGTTTCTTCAGTAGCTCGAACCCGTCTTCACAAAGGCAACAAGGCACCTCCTCCTCCTCACCCGTAGTTGAGCCGAGCTCGGAAGAAGAAATGGCCAGCACCAACCCTCCTGCGCTGATCCGAAAGCCAAGGACAACTCGTCCTGCAACTGCGCTGCCTCCTCTTCCACCTCCTCCAAAGACAGTTCCCTCCACAATGGGAGCGGCACCTTCCGAGCCGAAATGGAAGATTCTTACCCAGGCCGAGTTCGAGGCCAGAAAGAAAAGAAAGGAAGAGAAGCGCCGTGAGAAGGACAATGCGCCTGCTGCCACTTCTTCCCCTTCTGCTCCTGCAACACACCAAGGAGCAAAAGCTGCAACGGGAACGCCAGTAGTCAGCAAGAAACCTCCTGCTACTCCAGCTGTGGCTGCCCCGATCGCTTCGAGCTCCGCTCTGGTTGCTGTTGCCACAACGGATACGACCACGATGCGTCTGCCAATTGGAGCACCACCTAAAGAGGACATAGACTGGTCACCCGACTTCACGCGTTTCGGGAGGCCCACCGTTAACAACTCGGTGCAGACCTCAGAGAAGGTTGCTAGGGCCTTGACCCACTCCATGAGACTTCCCCAGGACATTGCTGATGCTGGCAAGATGTCCTTGCCCCAGGTCTCTTATGCAGCCTGCCAGTCCATGGCCTCGGTATGACTTCAGTCCTTTCTCCCCTATTTACTTGTTCAATTCTCGTTGTGATATACTAATGTTCCTGATCTTTTGTACTATAGATGAATGTCCTCCTCCACGAGTTATGCGATCATAGTACCTACCACTACAATCACCTCAAAGACTCCATCAGCTACTGGCAAGGAAGGACTGAGGCGCTAGAGAGAACTCTGGCCGAGGATCGACTCAAGATTGAGTTCGACCTGTCTCAAGCCCAAGCTGAAGTGGTGCGGGTGGAGGAGAAGTTCATTGCCGCCTTCAAGGGGCAAGAGAAGGCAGAAGGCGAAGCTCGAGCAGCCAAGGAGGGAGAAAAGAAAGTCAAACAAGAAGTGGAGAACGCCGTTCTCCGACTTAGCGAGTTGGAGCTCGTCTCCCAGGCTCTGAACAGGCAACTTGAGGAAGCTGAAGCAGCGAGAGCGACGCTGATGGAGGAGCTCGAGGAAGCCAAAAAAGCTGAAGGGCCATCGAGCAAGCGGTGACCACGAGACTGCAATAACACTATCAGTCTCAGCTGGATACTCTTCTTGACGAGGACAGGGCAAAGACCGAGAAGGAGGTGATCAACATGCTCCGCCAACAAGGTCGTCTAAATGAGGACAACGAGGAGGATGTGACTACCTTCTCCGAGCTTCAGAGCAAGGATGTCATCGACCTCGACAACGAGACCGAAGTCGAAGGAGTTGAGAAGCCACACCCCCTCGAAGGCCCTGCACCTCTTCCAGCTGAACCATACTTTGAGCCAGCTACTCCTGAAGCTCCTCCTGTTGCCGAAGATCCTCCCGTTGCCGCGGAAGCTACTGATGCTACTGATCCTACTGTCTCCCCTACTGCCGTCCCTGCTGCTGCTGAAATTTGATTTCTTCTCTCCTTCTTACTGAAACTTTTGTAATGCATTCTCTTTCTCCCCATGTGATGGGATTTATCTGTACGTTACCCAGCAATGGGCTTCTCTAAATGAATGAGCAATCTCTCTTTCTTTTCTTTGCACCTTTCTTTACTCTTTGTAGTGTAACTGGAATTTACGGAGCTCGTACAACATATGCATACAAGAAAGAATCTTCTTCGTAATGATTGATGCACAACGTAGCCACTTGAGTGTAATCATAATAGCTCACAACATAGGCACTTGAGTGTATGTAAATGAATCTTCTTCGTAATGATTGATGCACACATCGAACAAAGCACTCTGAATCATACACACAACGGAAACATACACACAACGGAAAAGAGAAATATGCCTAGATACATCGTTATGTAGTTCACTGTGAATGTAATCTGACAAATAAAATTTCATAAGATGAACATAAAGTAACTCAGTTTAGAGACACTTGCTCAGAGGATGCCATTAGGATAAGCCATTGGATTTGCTCAGATGACATCCTTAGGATAAGCCACTAGTGTCTTGTTGTGAGTATGCTGTTCGAGCGAAATTTTATTCGAATTTGTAAAACATTCACAATATTACACTGATGTTCCAGACAACGAATTGACGCAAAACTTCATAGCAGTATAATTTAAATGCGCACGGAATAACACTGGAAAACTCTTTATTATAACAACTCATTTATTCACCACAGATTCTACTGAAAGAATTGCCTTAGGTTCATAATATTCCAGGATTTTTGGATAAGATTACCTTGCAAATCTTTCAAGTACAAACTCCAGGACTCCCCAATCGTTCTATGATATAGGGTCCTTCCTAATTAGGCCCCAACTTGCCACTGTTAATCTCCCTGGTATTCTGGAATACTTTTCGGAGAACGAGATCTCTGACCTGAAGGACTCTTCGCTGTACCTTTCGGTTGTATGCCTTCCTTAGCTGTTGCTGGTATCTCCTCATCTGAATGCTAGCATCTTCTCGTTTTTCTTCTAACAAGTCGAGGTGAATGGCCATGAGCTCAACGTTCTTGTCTTTCTCTCCACTCTGCTTCTTGCTATGCCAAGAGCGTATTGTGGGCAAACTAATCTCAGTAGGAATGACAGCTTCCATGCCATAAGCCAAAGAGAAAGGTGTTTCGTTTGTAGGATTCCTCGGTGTCGTCCTATATCCCCACAATACGTTGTGCAGCTCGGTAGTCCATTTCCCCTTCGAGTCTTCCAATCTTCTCTTCAAGGCGTTCAATATATTTTTATTAGCTGCTTCAGCCAATCCGTTTCCCTGAGGATAATATGGAGACGAGAAAACATGTTTGATCTTCAATTCGTTGTAAAAGTCTGCAATGATACGTCCTGAGAACAGTTTCCCGTTGTCAGTGATAATGGATGAGGTATGCCGAACCTACAGACGATATGCTCCCACATGAACTTCTTCACTTCTTTTTCTCTGATACGAGTAAGGGGAACGGCTTCAATCCAACGAGAGAAGTAATCAGTTGCCACGAGGAGAAAGATTAGATTCCCTGGGGCTTTAGGGAAAGGTCCCATAACATCAAGACCCCATCATGCAAATGGCCAAGGTTGGGAGACAGTGTTAAGCTCTTGAGCTGGAGCATGAATTAAACGAGCATATCATTGACACTGGTTGCACTTCTTCACATACTTTTGAGCATCAGCTTGTATGTAAGGCCAGAAGTATCCTTGCCCCAGAGCTCGATGAGCTATCGTTCTTCCCCCTGAATGTATGCCACAAATCCCTTCATGAAACTCAGCAAGAATCCTCTCTACATCTACAGGATGAACGCATTTCAACAAAGGTCCCCCGAAAGACTTTTTATATAACTCTCCCTGCACCAGGACATATCGAGGTGCCTTGAACTGGATACGTCTTGACTCTTTTACAGTGATAGGAAGAACTCCATCTTTCAAGTAAGCCGTCAACCCTGTCATCCAACTTGGTACTGGATTAACAAAACATACCTCCCGCTGAGATTGGAGTGTTTATCAGACTGCATCATGGAAGCAAGATAAGCCAGAGCATCAGCATGCCTATTCTCATCTCTTCGGGTATGCTTGATCTCCACAACGGTGAATGCTTCACACTGCAAATGAATGAGTGCAGTATACTGTTTTATTCGATCATCCTTGCATTCATAGTCTCCATTCACCTGATTCACTACAAGCTATGAATCACAAAAAACTCTCAATCTAGAGACTTGCAGCTCGTGCGCACTCTGCAAGCCAAGCAGCAATGTTTCGTACTCAGCTTCGTTGTTGGAGGCAGCAAACCCAAGACGTGACATCTTCTGTACTTTTATGTTCTCCAGACTAATGAGCACAATACCAAGTCCTGAACCACTCGAGTTAGAGGATCCATTTACGTACAACAGCCAATCAACCCATTCTGATGATTTATCTCCATCTACAACGATATCTTCGTTGTCAACTTGATCAGGGAACTCACGAAGATCAGCAATCACCTCCTCTGCCTCCTCCACATGGAAGTCAGAAAGGAATCCTGCCATTGCCTGCCCCTTCTCTGAACTTCTCGCTCTGTACTGAATATCGAACTCACTCAGAGCCACAGCCCACTTCGACATCCTTCCCGCCAACTCGGGTCATCCCAACACGACTTTCAAAGGATACGTTGTGATGACAACGATAGTATGAGCATGAAAGTAAGGACAAAGCTTTTCAGCAGAAAAGACAAGAGCAAGACACACCTTCTCGAGCTTGCTGTAATTACATTCTGCCTTGAGAAAAGTTTTGCTGATGAAATATACCGGCCTCTCAACGCCGCCACAACACGGGACAAAGACTGAGCCAATGGCCTGCTTTGAGACAGAAAGATACAGATACAAGACTTCACCTGGTTCAGGGACAGAGAGAATAGGGGCTGAGCCTAAATACTCTTTCAAAGCAATGAAAGCTCGAGAACACTCTGGCGTCCATGCAAAGATAGAATCCTTCCTCAGGAGCTCAAAAAGGGGTTTACAACGATCAGATGACTTTGAGATAAACCGATTGAGTGCAGCGATACGCCTGTTAACTTCTGGTTCTCCTTCTTCGACTTGGGCTCCGGCATGTCCAGCAGAGCTCGAATCTGAGCTGGATTAGCTTCAATACCCCGCTGGCTCACAAGATATCCCAAGAATTTGCCAGAGGTAACCCCGAAAGTACACTTCTCTGGGTTAATCTTCAAATTGAAAGTTTTCAGAATAGAGAAAGGCTCAGCAAGATCCTTCACAAGGGTATTCCGAAGTCGACTCTTCACAACGATGTCATCAATGTAAACTTCAACCGTCTTACCGAGGAGTGGCCCAAACATGAGATTCATCAAACGTTGATACGTGGCACTGGCATTCTTCAGACCAAAAGGCATAACACGATAACAGAACAAGCCACGCTCTGTAATGAAAGTGGTCTTCTCTTGATCTTCTTCTGCCAGGAGGATTTGATTATAGCCCGAATAACCATCCATAAATGATAACATTTCATGGCTAGCAGTGGCATTGATGAGCCTGTCAATCCTTGGCATAGGAAAAAATTCTTTGGGACATGCTCTATTGACACCAGTGAAGTCAATGCAAACTCTCACCTTCCCATTCTTCTTGGGTACAGCTACCACATTAGCTATCCAATCAGGATACTACACTTCTTGGATGAACCCAAATTGGATCAGCTTGTCTATCTCTTCATTCACTGCATCATGATAGGTTGGGGCAAGTCTCCGAGGTTTCTGCTTCACCGGAGGGACAGCAGGATCAACGTTGAGGTGATGGCAAATAATGCTCGGATTTATGCCTGTCATATCTTTGTGCGACCATGCAAAGACATCAAGGTTCTTCTTCAAGAATTCCAGCAGCTCGCCCTCTTCGTCCGTTGTCAAGCTCGTCCCTATCTGCAACACCTTTGGCTCTTCTTCCGTTCCTAAATTGACTACCTTCGTGGGCTCAACGGAAGGTCTGTACAACGTGGCCTCCAAGCTCTCTCCCACAACGGAGTCGACCTGTAATTGCTATTTGGGCACAACGGAAGGAGAGAGATCACACTTCTGCGACGCCAACTGATCCCCTCTGATCTCCTGGGGACCGTCCTGCGTTGGGTATTTCAACACCTGATAATACGAGGAGGGAACAGCCTTCATCTCGTGGGTCCACCATCGACCCAAAATCGCGTTGTAAGGCGATGGAGCATCCAGAACGGAAAATCTGGTTTGTAGGACAACGGGTCCTGCCACAACGGGTGAGACGACGTCGCCTAATGGTTTCATCGAACTGCCATCAAACCCAAATAGCGGGGTCTGAGTAGAGATGAGAACGGACGGATCCAACTTCATCTGAGTGAAAGCATGAAGATACAAAATGTCTGCCCCACTCCCGGAATCCACGAGCACCCTTTTGATGTTGAAATCTCCTATTCTCATGGTGAGAACAAGAGCATCATAATGAGGCCGGATTACCGTTGCCAAATCATGATCAGTGAAAGTAAGCGTCTGTCCCACGCTTCTTGTAGGCATCTGCACTTAACAAACCTCAGCTTCGTGAGACATCTTCCTCGTCTTTGCTCTGAAGTCTCTCTCTACGTCCTCCTCTGGTGCTCGCACTCGGTAAATGACATTGATGGTGCCCAAAGGGGCTCCCCCTCGTCCTCGTCCACTGGTACTTGGATTACTGGCAGGCTCTCCTGTACGGGGTTGAGATAACGCTTCTATGGTGTGCATCGCGTTACCGTTATCAAAACTGAGATACTCTCCTAAGTACCCTTCCTGAACCAGTATCTCCAAATACTCCCTCAAGATACGACATCATGTTGTAAGATGACCACGACACTTATGATAATGGCAATACTCATGGGCCTGTGGTCCCGACGTAACATCTTGTACAGCTCTAGCAGGCCATTCGAAATACGCTTGACCCTCATTTGACTTCATGATGGTCGCTGGGCTAGCAGTAAAATGGATGGGATTCGTCTGAGCTGCAAAAGGTTGCCTCTCACTAGGCTGAACACCTCTCTCTCGCTGCACTTGTGGCTGTTCCTGGCGAGGCTGATAATGCTGCCTCGCCTGCTGCTGAAAGTTCGGGCTAGGACGTCTCTCCGTCCTACCCTACTGCTGGGATTGATTATAATTACCTTCATACGGGCGCCGAATCGGCTGATCCCGCTGAGTCACATTCACTATTTTCTCCTTCTGCTTCCTAGGTGGTGAGTCCTCAGATGAGGAAGACGCATACCTCTGCCTCTTCTCCTTCCTCCTAGACGACCGGCGTGCTTTCTCTATCACGTTCACCCCTCTCGTCCTCGGCTTCGGCACAACGGAGACATCATCTTCGTATCTTCCATACTTGGTTGCACGAACCATCATTTCGTCCATCTTGACAGGATAGTCAAGAGCCAGGGACTTATAGAGCTCGGAATGCCTAGGGATAGCATTCTTAAAAGCAGCAATACAACTCCCTTCATCGACCTTATCGATGCTATGGACTTCATCAGTGAAGCGCGAAATGAAGTCTCTCAAGGATTCTACCGGTTTCATCCTTAAAGAGAAGAGAGTATCTGCTCCTTCCTTCTTTTTTTTATTGATAATGAATTGATCAATAAAAGCCGACCTGAGCTCGGCGAAGTTGCTGATTGAACCAGGAGGCAGATTACGAAACCATCTTGATGCAGCTCCTGCCAAGCTATTGGGGAAAGCTTTGCAATACAGATTATCATCTGGATTGCGAACTGCCATCGCATGCTTGAAGTCAAATAAGTGCTCCTCCGGATCCGTTTTCCCAGTGTACATGGGGAAGATTGGAGTCATAAACTTGGAAGAAGTGTATGACTGATTGATGACTTCTGTGAAAGGAGAGTTCTTGACGTTGTCCTTTGCTGATTGAGCAAAGTGATCAGGAATCCCTCATTTCATGCTCTTGACATGAGCACTGATCACAGAATCCACCTCCTTGGAAGTCATCCAAGTCTTCTGAGCAACCACTCCTTCGGCAGCACCTCTCGAATCTTCTTGTCCTGCTTCTTCTCGTAAATCAATACGATCAGAAGGGACTCTCTGCTCCGCACGAACTGAAGGTTGTCTTGCCTCCCTCTCAGTGGGAGGAAGCACAAACCTGGTGTCACAGTTCTCCGGTGCTAAAGAGGGAGAAGAGAAGTCAAGCTGACGTCTCACTGATGATCTCTGAGATGGCCCATCATCTGCTGGTGTCTGGTGATCTGATCCAGAGCAGAATGCTGTCTTTGCAACATCATCAAAATATGATCAGAGACAGAAGGCTCAATGGGGAGGCATAGTCCTCTCTGGCTGGTCAGACGATGGACTGATCCCAGGAATGAAAGACTGCATGACAGAATGTGCGAAAGGGGTGGCCTGAGGGGTTTGATTCTCACGCCCGGGCACAGAAGTCTGATCAGTCATGATCACAAAGAGCTAAGGGAGGTTCGTTTATGATTTCCCACAGACGGCGCCAATTTTGAGGGGAGAAAATACCGGAAAGGACACGCGTCAGCTGCAACTGTTTACCTCTAGTTAACTGGTAGTAGGTGGGAGTTGAAGGGTGTGATACCCTGACCTGCACTCCGATGATAAAGTAAGTAGATGGAGAAGATGATGAACAGTAAGACACACAATATCACTCAAAAATATATGTGTTCTTCGATTCCCTTTTAACACTGAAATTCTCGGGGTATTTATAGGTTAACCTTGGTATGGCCATAGATGACCATAGATGCCCATACCATGTGCCTTGCACTCATTACCAAATATGTCAGTAAAATCTACCACCTGTTGCATCACACGTGAAAGCCTACTATTAGTTCAGTCGGTTGGGTCTGACAGCACACAGAAGTGACCTGCATTAAATGCCAAGGCAGTGCTTTCGGCCCACTTGTCAGAATAATCGATCGCCTCCTGATTACTCCCTCCTGCGAGTCGGTCTCGTTGTTGACTCGAGCTCGGGTACATTGTATATGTCTTAAAATATGACCTGGACATCTTTATCTGAATCACAACGGACTCGTTGTTCAATTAACACTGAAAACGTTGTCGAGAATACAACGTCTACGTTGTGCACAAGACAACGAACACGTTGTCAAAACCACAACGAGAACGTTGTTCGTAAGACCACGGATACATCGTAATTTATACAACGTGAACGCTATGCATCAAACAATGTTTATACTTCTATTTTAAGCACGTGACTCAAACACATGTCCACGTGTCACTTTCGTGCACAAAACAACAAAAGCTAGCTCATTCCCCAACGTCACTTAATTTTTACGAATTTTATCCCTTACAGTCAGTATTAGATATTTTCCTTATAACAATATTGGTAGTGGAGGGACGCATCTGTAAATAAATCTTGAAATAGAAATAGCTGCAAGTAATTCTCTATTTTCTGGAGGTTAATCACATTGTGTTAATGGACATTAATTGTGATTGGTGGAAGTCCAGGGATATAGATAAAATTCTATAATCCTAATGGAGTGTAGGAAAGAGGTTTCCTAGTAACAATGCTTTAACCAAAAGGTTGAGCACTTGGTCCCACAACCGGAAATAGGAGATCCCTTTAGATCCCACACACAAGGACTTTCTTAAACTATTTAATTTAATTATTAATTATATTAATTTAGTTCTCTAAGTAATCGCTATATGGTATAGTGAAGCTCTGAAAGGTGGAATCACATTAGATGTGAAAAACCAAATGGGTAGAACCCATTGGGGATTATGATAAAAGATCATATAAGACAATAGAGGGTTTGGAACCCTCAAAGGGGGCGTGTGGGAGTGGGGCCCACTTAGGGTGGGACACCCACTCCATGAGGAGATATTAATTTAATTAGTTTCTAATAACTAATGTTCTTATTGGATAAGGTTAGTTAGTTAGTTACTAATTAAAGATTCCCTAATTGTTAGGGATTCTATTAGTTTCTTGCTAATCAAATAATCGTAATTGGATTAGGATAATGATTAGTTAGTTACTAATGGATAAGGTTAGTTTCTATTTTGATTAATCCTAATTAATTAAGGAGAAATCAAAAAAGGAAACAAATTGAGGAATCCTTATTGGATAAGGATTAGGACACTTGGGTTGCAAGCAACCCAAACCCTATATATAGGGCTGGACGTCCAAGGTATGAGGGATACATTCATTTCCAACAATCTCTCTCTCTCCTTCCTCAAATCTCACGCCCCTCCCCTGTAGAATCCCGAATCCGCATTTCACTAAGCAGTGAATAGTGCTCAAGTGTGGTTTTGTGCACTAATGAGCCTTATGTTAATATACGTGGTTGAATTGATGGAGTGCATGTTCTAATAGGTCAATATATGTTTAAGGATTGTGTTTAAGCATAAAAGGAGTGTTAGAATTGGATTGGAGAAGATTCAAGTACTGAAAACAGGGTTTTGCAGAAAAGAGGCCGGGGACCACCGATCGCTCGGTGATAACCTCCGATCGACCGGTCTTATACCGATCACTCGGTAGCTATCGAACGGTTAACCTTTTTGTATGGGAAAAAATTCCAGAGAGGGTGTTTTCAATCGATCGATCGGTTGAAACCACCGATCGACCAGTAAGTCACCGATCGCTCGGTCTGTACCACCGATTGATCGGTCATACGCAGATTTTCTTCATTAAGGGTGTTTAAGACTTTAGCCACTACCCTTTGCCTATATAAGGGCTGGGTTTGTGCCTTAGGGTTTCAGAAACCCTTTGTGCCCTATTTTGAGAGATTTTGAAGAGGAAGAAGAAGGAGTGAACTAGGAGTTGCTCAAGCTTGAAGGAAGATCAAGATCCTTCCTTCCTTGTGGTGTTTCTCAACCAAGAACTCAAGGTTCTTGCTTGTTCAAGCTTTTGTAATCAAAGTCTTTGATTTCACCAAGGTAGATACACTCTACTACCAATCTCGCAATACTACTAGTTACTAAATGTTGTTCTTCTCAATCTATACTGTATATATCTTGATTGGCTATAGTGTGAAAGGATGTTGTATTATGTTTGGATGTAAGCTATCATTATGGTGCACTCTAAGTGTTTGATTTAATGCCTCTAAGAATTTTGGGTGTTTAAAACATTTATTACTCTCTATGCTTATATGCTCGCATGTTTCACATGAACCGATGTTTTCTATGGATTTCTCAAAGTTACGAAAAAGGGTTTTCAATAATGACTTATAAGGAATGATTCTAAGCAACTCTATGATATCTCCAAGATTGGTTCACAAGCTCTAAGGATCATGATACACACTCACAAGAACTCTATGATAAGCTCTAAGATCATCTCACAGGCTCTAAGGATCACAAATGAAATGCTCTAAGATCTCTATGGTTTTGCTCTATGGTATCTCTGTCTCTATGGATCATAAATGACTCTAAGTAACTCCATAAACTCACAAGGCTATGATTATCACTTGACTCACACGGAATTGGTTTTGGTTTTGGTTAACGGATCTCATCTCACATGCTACTTCACGATTTCCACGCTTTAAGATGTTTTAAGGGTTTCATTCTCCATGAGTTGTATGCTCTATGCTTATTGCCTTATTGTTATTAGTTTGTATACGCTCAGTATTCCACACTCAGCTGATATTTGTTATCATCGGCAGGTGCTTGGGTTCCATTCGACTTATGTGGCACGGAGCCTTGGGTAGAGGAAGAGTACTTCGACCCGGAGCCTTCCATGGATCACTACCAGGATGATGGTTCATTAGATAGGTGTCGGGACTTCGATTTCTGTTGATCGATAGTAGTTATGAAGTTACTTGATATTTTGTTAAGTGAGAGTGGGACTTGTCCACTCCACCCACCCCTTTTTGGATATTACGTACATGTATATTTTGTTGGTTCACGTTTGGACAAAGTTATAGGAGTGTTTACCTTGCTTCCGCTATGTTTAGTGTATTTTTTTTCCGCTGTGCATCGTATATCGTTTCCGCTATGTTTGTCTATGTACTCTGACAGGTTTCCATGGGTTCCTTATGTATCATATTGGAGGTATGATACGGCGGTCATGAGTCAAAGTATCCCTAACTCCTAGGGGGTATTTTAGGTCGCAACATCCCCCTCTTGCTCTTAGAGGTGTATGGTCATCCTTCTCCCCTTTTCTCTTCTCTTGTGTTCTTAGTTTTGAATATCAACAAGAAGAATCTCAACAAATGTTCTTGATCAATAAAGATTGGATCTTTATTTCAAGATCCTAGAGCTGGAAATTTGGAAGGGCCATTAGCTTCCATTAGAGAAAGCTTTAAAGAAAAAGGAGGTCCATGTGGATTGCGAGTGAGACTTAACACTTGTGAAGTTTTGCAGGTCTAGCATTCTATCATGGAATTGACTTAACAATTTCAAAGTCGCAAAGGTGATTGTGATTTTTACTCTCATTGAATAAAATCAATGAGAATATTAGTCAGATCTTGGGATTCGATGTATGCCCCCCAAGAACTGTTTTTCTAAAATTAAAAAGAGACATACTTTCAGTAGTATCAGAGCCTTGGCTATGCTTCTCTTTGATTTTAGGGTATAATCAATTTTTAATATATCATATTACCCTTCCTATGAATTTCAGCCACCCCTATTATTGAATCTTTATTATTCTTGATTATGAGCTGATCACTAATAGGGTTAAGGGGTCCCCCTGTTGTTATTGAGGGAATAAAAAATTAAGCCGCTAAAAATTAGTGTGATACTAATTTTAAGTTTGGATGATTCCAAAACCTCTCAAAATTTAATAGGGACAAATATTTAGTGGTATCTAAATCTTGATTATAGCCCTTAAGGATTTAGAGATCCTTATTAGTATTAAATTAAATTGTTTAATTTATTCTAAGAGCCCTAGGCTAGCATAAATAATGTATATAATATTTATCATGATAAATAATTATTATTTTATGTGTTGGATGGGTTCCACAAATCATACCTCCTTCTCTTTCCCCTCTCCTCCCCTTTTTCTTATTTTTATAATAGGGTTGCTGATTCATGGTGGACTAAATCAACCAAAGGAGATGCCCGGAGAACCATTGCAAGATAGCAAATTGTAGTAGGGCTTTATTTAATTCCCCTATTGTAATTAAATAAGGTCGTATGATTTTTGTGAACCCATTGTGAGATTATAATATGATTATAATTATTATATTATTATTCATGTGATGATTAATAGTATTTCCTTTAACCCGGAAGTTGTGATAATTGTGATTATCGCTTTTATGATAATTTAGGATAATTGGATTTTATTTTAATTAATGGATTGTGTTTAATTGTAAATTGTTTATATTTAGACACAATACATTACTAGTACTCTTTTGGACGTGGAGTTTGTGACCCATGCGGAGATTTTTACGTAAAACCTTTGCATACGAGATTATTGGATAATCGTGTCTAAAAAGACATTAATCGTAGATGGATCACTAAACTGACATCCAAATACCCTAAATTTATAGGGATGAGTAGTTTTTGATTATAAGGTGAAAACCCTAATGATCAAAACCCCCTATGAGGGCTAGTGGGAGTTTATCTCTTCTTGATAATCCTATTATCAAAAATTTTCATAATCCATATGATGAATATTTGAATATTGATTCGATCATGCCTGTTTAATATATTGTTCCCTTCAAGAAAAATATTAAGTGATAATAAATGGGATTATTAATCCTAAGACCTTCCATTATCAATAAGACATGAATTAATTAGCCTGAATCTTGTCTTGCCAAAAGGTATTGACATAATTCAGTCTAAATTAAACTCCTAGAGACTTATTTCTATTGTAGATAAGTTTGTGCATGGCCTGATAAGGAGTGTCAACTAAAATGGGGGCACAGCCTTACTTGATCATATGACGAACGAGAATAATTGGTTTCACTTAAGCAAGGAAACATGGCGGCTGAAACAATGACAGTCATGTTGTCCTTGGAGGTCGCAAGAAAATTAGAAATCACTAATTTACATAAGGAGTTATGCATGAGATGCTCAGTGATGGATGGTTACTATCCACCTTGTATTGCATGTGTGATACTATCCTAAAATGGAAGATTACATGTGTATTATGAGGATCCCATTACTCATCTGGAATAAAAGGTTTATTCCCTAATTTCATATACTAAAGGGAATGATGAAATTTGAAGAAAGATGAGAGGATCATCGGATTTTAAAATCCCAAAAATCCGATGAATATATGTGTGAAAATTAATGTAATAATTTATGCTTATTTTATTTTGTAGATAAGCCATAAATCCCCTTTCTAAGATTCTAGAAGAGAATCGGTTGACTGGTCCAAATTTTGTGGACTGGAAAAGAAACCTTGACATTGTGCTTATCTCTCAGAAGATAGCATATGTCCTTACTTTCGACTATCCGGAATTTGATGAGGCAATTCAGACCCCTAAGGCGGTTGGGAAAGCCTTAAAATGGCATGAGTCAAATAGTTTGGCCAAATGCGACATGCTTGCATTCATGTCAATTGTCCTTCAGCAACAGCACGAGGGTTTTGCTACAACTAAGGACATATTGATTAATCTCAGGGAGATGTTTGGGGAACAGAATAGAACTGCTAGGCAGTTGGCTATGAAAGGACTGATGAGGACCAAGATGTCTAATGGTAGCCTAGTCCGGGAGCATGTTGTCAAGATGATGGGGTTCATTAATGAACTCTTGACCCTTGGAGCAGATCTTAATCAACAGAGTCAAACGGATGGGATCCCGAACTCTCTCCCGGAATCCTTTTCAGCTTTTGTGTTGAATTACAACATAAACAAATTGGAGACAGCTCTGCCAGAGCTCCTTAACATGTTGCAAGGAGCTGAGGACCTTATGAAGTGTACTAAGCTCTATGCAAATATGGCAGAGGGAGTTGGACCTTCAAGGCCCAAGCCTAAGGGAAAAGGCCAGAAAAAGAAGAAGTTCAATTTCTCCAGGTTCCTTAAAGGCAAGAAGAGGGGTGAAAACAAGAAAGCTTCTGAGATGAAAGACAAGGAAAAGAATCAAAATGTCTGCTTCTATTGTAAGAGACCAGGTCACTGGAAGAGGAATTGCAAAGTTTACTTAACATCCCTCATGGACAAGCCTTTGGAAGGTATGTCAGAATCTTTCATCATTGAATCAAATTTCATTATTAGTTCCTCATACTCTTGGTGTGCAGATAGTGGATCCACCTCACATATTTGTAATATGTTGCAGGGGTTTCAGGAGAGCAGAAAGCTCAGTGATGGGGAAGTCAAGATAAGGATGGGAACAGAAGCAAGTGTTGCTGCGATCGCCATCGGAACTTATGTTTTAGAATTTTCTTTAGATAGGATTTTGGTTTTAAAAGATTGTTTATATGTGCCAGACATGTGCAAAAATTTGATTTATGTTTCTAGTTTAATCTTTAATGGTTATTGAGTGAATTTTGATACTAATGTAATTATCAAATACAATAATAGTCTTATTGTTTCCGGTACATTGTTTAATGGTCTTTATTATCTTGATCCTATAAGAAATTCTGTAAATAACATTGAGGATAAAGAGTCCACCAGTGTAAATAACATTAGGCCATATCAATTTGGATAGGCTCAACAGATTGGTAAAGGATGGTCCTTTAAACCATTTACATGTTGAACCTTATCCAACTTGTGAACCTTGTTTGCAAGGTAAAATGACCAAAAGGCCATTTACAGGCAAACCTATGAGAGCCACAAGTATATTGGAATTAATTCACACTGATGTATGTGGACCCATGAATCATTCAGCCAGAGGTGGCTTTGTCTACTTCATTACATTCACAGATGATTTTTCAAGATATGGTTATATATATCTAATGAAACACAAGTCAGAATCTTTTGAAAAGTTCAAAGAATTCCGAAATGAAGTAGAAAAGCAATCAGGTAAATGTATTAAAACTCTCATATCCGACCGAGGAGGAGAGTACCTCTCAAATGAGTTTAGGATTATCTTAGAGAAATGGAATTTTATCCCAATGGACTCCCCCGGGAACACCCCAGCTTAATGGGTTTCAGAAAGAAGAAATCGAACCTTATTGAATATGGTTCGTTCAATGATGAGTAATACTGATTTGCTAATATCTTTTTGGGGATATGCTAGAGACTACAATCTATCTATGAATAGGGTACCTTCTAATTCGTTTCCAAAACTCCAATTGAGTTTATGGATGGGACGAAAGCCTAGTCTAAAAGCATGGCAGAGTATTAGGGTTGTCCTGTTCATGTGCAAAACAAAACTTTGACAAGTTGGAAAGTAGGACTGAGAAGTGCCTATTCATAGGATACCCAAAGAAACTCATAGATATTATTTCTATAATGCTTGCGAACAAAAGGTGTTTGTAAGCAGAAATGCCATTTTTCTAGAAGACGATATGATCTCAATAGAGAAGATGAACTTAGAATTGATCTTGAGGAGCAAAGTCAGGATAAAGTGGACCATGGTTAATCCCATCTTAACCGAACTTTAAATACACAACAGCCTAGGAGAAGTACAAGGATCAGTCGACCTCCAGATTGATTTTCCTATCAGCATGGAGGTATATGCTTTTTTTTTTTTTTTTCTATGGAATCGGATCCTTAGATGATGATCCATACACTTATAAAGAAGCAATATGTGATATTGATTCTGATAATTGGAATAAGGTCATGGAATCTGAAATGGACTCCATGTACTGAATGGTTTGTATGGACCCTGGTTGAAAAGCCTGAGGGTAATTAGACACCATTTGGTGCAAAGGATCTACAAGAGGAAACGGGATCTAATGAAACATTAGATGAGAGACCTTTAAAGCAAGGCTTGTGGCAAAAGGGTGTAATCAAAGAGCTGGTATCGACTATGAGGAAACCTTTTCACAGTAGTAATGTTAACAGGCCATTAGAATTTTGTTATCAATTGCAGTTCTATGATTATGAAATATGGCAGATGGATGGCAAAACCGCTTTCTTGAATGGAAACATTCAAGAGGATATTATATGGGACCAGCCCAACGTTTTGAAATCTATGGCCAAAAAATAAGTCGCAAATTGTAAAATCCTATATGGCCTTAAGCAAAGCTTCTCGGAATTGGATATCGTTTTGATTGAATCAATCAAATTCGTTTGTTTCAACAAACAGATGAGGCCATTGTGTATAGAAGGTCAGTGGTGAGTCCTGCAATAACTTTCCTATTTCAATGGAGATGATATTCTACTTAGGAATGATATAGACTGTATCAACGGTTTTAAAATCCTGGTGTCATGTAACTTGCAATGAAAGACCGCGTGGACGCATCCTAATTTTGGTCTTAAATGTTTAGAGATCGAAAAGAAAATGATGCTGGGATGTCCAAGCAATATATTGACAATGTATCCTTGTGCAATATAGCATGGAATTTCAAGAAAGCTTTTTACCCTATAGGCATGGAAAATTAGTCTCTCAAAATCAAAGTATCCCAAAGACTGATGATGAAAGAGAGCAGCGAATCATTCCCTATGCAATCGCAGTGGGATTTAGTTCTATGTATGATATGTTGTGCCACCAAGACATAATATTGTCACGCATTGAGTATCGTGAGTAGAATCACTCAAATCTAGGTCATGAGCATTAGGCAGTAGTAAGCACATTTCAAGTATTTGAGAGTAGGACAATAGCACCACTGTTTGGTTTACGTGGGAGAAGATGGAAGGTGTAGGGTACAAGTTTCAGATTTTTGTAAGGCCGATGTTGCTGATAGAAATTCCACTCAAGATTTGTCTTTCCTCTTGGGAAATAGCAAGTTGGGAGGAGTTTGCAGCATAAAAAATGTTGGATCAACAACTGAAAGCTGGAAATGTTGTTGTGGTGATGCTGTCAATGAAGGCAGTGTGGATAAAGAAGTTCATTCGTGCAAGTGGTGTTGTCTCCTTGAGAATCCCTATCACACTGTCTGGTGATAATGTGGGCCGTAGCTCGTTAGAGCCAAGAGCACATCGGAAGACTTAAGCACATTGAAAGGAGGATTCCATCTGTTGAGACATTATCAAGGGAGGAGACATTGAGTATCCAAGATTATTGGCAGCGGATAAGTGGTGGACCAAGTTTTACTAAAGCACTACCTCAGCAGGTGTTTGAGAAACATCTGAAGTCGAGGGGTATCGAACATAGGAGGATGGCTTTGAACAAGTGGAGATTGTTAAACATAGCTCGACCACGAAAGCCATTAGGAATCTATTATTATTGAATCAATAATGCAATTGACATGCGCACAGGTCTTCTACATGGATAACATATCAAAAGTATCTCATTGGCTCAGACTACGTTTGTACTAGGTAACATATGTAGGAAAACTATCCACTTAGTTGATAACTGATTGCTAATGGAGATATGGTTTTTCCAGTTCTTGTAGACCTAAAATTGTTCGAAGTTGACAGGATACATCTGGACAAGTATTACTAATAACTTTACACTTGTTAGTTACATAGATGGAGTGATGAATCTCAAACATGAGAGAGCAGGGTCTCTTGGCTAAGATATGGATAAGTAAGAAAGTATTTATATGCAACGGATAGCCAGTCGATACCCTTAGAACTATATTGTCTTTAGATGATGGAGTCCATTTGACATCATGGTCCTTAAACTGACGGAGGTCGACCACTTTTCTAGTATTTGCTTGATAGCTTGAGGTAGTAACGCAATCCAACACACTGGACAAATACGGGCTCGTTGGTTATGTAAGC
>JABCRI010000091.1:0-45868 GCA_015143295.1 Tetracentron sinense
ATTCTTCATACTGAGTCAAGTGTGAACTGACAGAAGAGTCAACTGACTCTGAAAGTGATGAGATTTGAAAACAACTTATGATAGTTTGTATGCTTAAGTTTAAACTGCTACACAAATCCTTGAGCAAAAACTCATTCCATTCAAATGAACGAATATCGTAAACTAGTAGCGAAGACAGATTCACTAGTTGTCCCAATTTGGAAATGAAAAAGAAGCTTTTTTATAAAAGTTCATGTCTTTTGGAAGAGAATGTCTCCATTTACTAATGTTTCAGAAAATTAGAAAATTAACGAAAGAACCTTCCATGAAGAATGTGAAGATTAAACCTCTTCAAATGGATCCTGAAACTTTTAAAGTCTCTCTTGTTGATAGGTGAAATTTCTTTAAAAAAACACCAAAGGACCGTATCAAACTGACTTGATTTCCGAAGTCTATACTCTTGAAAGAATGAGATGTTTGTTAACACCAGTGCTAGATAATTATGCAGAAGTATTGGAGCAAATTCTAGTAGCATCTGGGATAGCATGTGACACACCACCTGGTCCTTTAGCTTGTTGTAACAATGGCTAGCAGGTGTTTTGAGCCCTACATTCTGAATCCAGAATTTACTTCTACATCAGTACTAAGGCTTCTACAAATATTAGATAAAGACCGGAATAATCTCCTAAAGGGGACTCTTTTAAGAATTCCATTCCAGTTATAAGCAATCGTCCTCCTCTACCAAGATCATACCACCTGTCACTTTGTGGTGTGAGAGGTCACCATTCGACCTAATGTAATGCATTTAGGAGAGATCCCCCAAATGGTTCATTGGAACCAAAATCTGAGTCAAGGGACTCTTCAAAGCAGATTCAGGTTTCTAGCTTGAAAAAGTCTAGAATCGTTGAGCGATGATGTACCAGAATTGCTCAACTCTCTAGGACAAGGACTGGTCAATTTATTCCAAATGATTATTCAGAGGAAATAATTTGACTTATCACAAAACTAGAACTGAACAAAACAGAAAAAGGTCAAGGAGGACAAAAAGGAAAAAGGTCTCTACTACACAGATTAATGATCAAAGATCTAAACAAAGTTTAAAGACTGTGTATGTGAGAAAGGAAGACCTTAAGTGCTTGTCATTCTACTGCCATTGAAAGCCAAAACACAGAAATGTGTACTTCGATAGTGGGTGTTCTCGGCATATGACAGGTAACAAGTCCTTATTTATTCAATTTGAGGACTGTCCTGATGGGACTGTACTTTTGGTGATGGAAGCAAGTCATTAGTCAAAGGAAAGGTATCATCAATTCACCAGGCATACCTAAATTGAAAGATGCCTTGTTTGTTGAAGGACTGAAAGCTAATTTAATTAGCATAAGTCAACTATGTGATGATAATCATGCTGTGCACTTTACCCAAAATAAATTGCTTAGTCATTAATGGTAAGGGTAAGTGTGTTCTAGAGGATTGAGAACCACTGACAATTGCTACGGCTTAACTCCCAGTACTATTCCCTCAAATGTCTGTTATAAGACTAGAATTGAGGAGGGTTGATTTGTGGCACCGAAGACTAGGTCACATGAACTTCAAAGACCTATGTAAAATCTCTAAGCAAGAGCTTGTGAGAGGTGTTCCCAACTAGGAAAGCCTTCTACTGCTGTGGTGGGGCCATGTCAAATTGGTAAACAAATTAGGACCCAACATAAGAAGACTTCAAGTATTGCTACTTCATATCCACTGGAATTAATTCATATGGACCTTCTGGGTCCTACAAGAACTGAAAGTCTAGTTGGAAAGCGATACATTCCTAGTCATGGTTGATGATTTCTCTAGAATGTCTTGGGTGGCATTTATAAGAGAGAATCCGATGCTTTTGACAATTTCAAAAGTATTTGCTTGAAAATTCAAAATGAGAAAAGATGCCCAATCACCTCGAATTCGAAGTGATCATGGAAAGGAGTTTGAAAACTCTAAGTACAATGACTTTTGTGATGAGTCTGGTATCAAACATGAATTTTCTGCACCTATTACACCTCAGCAGAATGGTGTAGTAGAGAGGAAGAACAGGGTTCTCCAAGAGATGCTAGAGTATGCTTCATAGCACAATCTAGCTTCTCATTTCTGGGCTCGAGGCAGTTCACACTTGCTTGCTATATAGTTAATAGAGTTTTTGTAAGACCTGGAACAAGGAAAACCCCATATGAGATTGTGGAATAACAAGAACCTAGTGTAAAGTACTTTCGAGAATTCGGAAGTAAATGCTATATCCTTAAGGATAGAGAGCAACTGGGAAAATTTGAATCCCGGAGTGTGAAGGGATATTTCTTGGGTATTCCACCAACAGTAGAGCTTATCGAGTATATAACCTGAGAACTCTACAATTATGGAGTCCATAAATGTAATTGTGGATGACTCTGGTGTTGAAAATGTGCAATGTGAGGATGATGAAAGTGCTGAAAATGAAGATTTGAAATTTATTTCAACTTCACCTATTGATAAGCAAACATCTCCATTAAAACCTACACATCCTAGGGTCATGAGTCCTCACACCCTCCACTGATATTATTGGTGATGTGGAAAGTGGAGTGAGACGAGGAAACAAATTGAAAATGAAGTTAGCTACATTTGCTATACTTCATCTTTTGAACCCAAGACATGTAGCTGAAGCTCTTGCAGATGATAATTGGATAAATGCATGCAAGAAGAGTTACTTCAGTTTACTAGGATGATGTTTGGTATTTAGTACCTAGGCCTAATAAGACAAATGTTATAGGTACCAAATGGATTTTCAAGAACAAATCTGATGAAAAAGGTACTATCATAAGAAATAAGGCCTAGGTTAGTTGCACAAGGATATACCCAAATTGAAGGTATTGACTTCGATGAAACTTTTGCTCCTGTAGCCAGACTAGAATCAATAAGAATTCTTCTAGCTGTGGCTTGTAATATGAATTCAAACTTTTTCAAATGGGATGTTAGAGTGCCTTTCTGAATGGCATTCTACATGAAGAAGTCTATGTGGAACAACCAAAAGGGTTTGAAGATCCACATCACCTTGATCAAGTTTATCGACTAAAAAGTGGCCCTCTATGGTTTAAAAAACAAGCTCCAGAGCATTGGTATGAGAGGCTGACTACTTATCTCTTGGAAAACGGATTTTCGAGAGGGGGAGTAGACAGAACCCTTTTCATAAAGAAAGTGAAAGGTGATATTGTCATCGCCCAGATATATGTTGATGACATAGTATTTGGTTCCACTTAGACTTACATGCTCATTCATTTGCTGAACAAATGAAAAATGAATTTGAAATGAGCATGGTTGGTGAGCTAAGTTCTTCCTTGGGTCTTCAGATCAAGCAATTGGATTCTGGGATCTCAGTATCTCAAATCAAATATGCAAAAAATTTAGTGAAGAAATTTGGAATGAGTTTTTGCTAAGCATGCTAGGACTCCTATGAGTACTACTATAAAACTTAGTAAGATACTTCAGGGAAGGAAGGTCGATCAGACTAATTATAGAAGCATGATTGGTAGTTTGCTCTACCTACTGCAACTAGACCCGACATAGCCTTTAGTGTTGGTGCATGTGCCCGTTATCAAGCAAATCCCAAAGAGTCTCACTTAGTTGCTGTCAAGCGTATCATTCGCTATGTGAGTGGAACTTTGTCCTTAGGCCTCTGGTATTCTTTCGATACAAATGTCATTGTTGTGGGGTATTCCGATGCTGATTGGGCTGGAAATACTGATGATAGGAAAAGCACCTCCGGCGGTGGTTTCTATATTGGAAACTGCTTGGTTGCTTGGCTTAGCAAAAAGCAGAATTCCATTTCCTTGTCTACAGCCGAGGCTGAGTATATAGCAGCTGGTAGTTGTTGCACCCAACTTCTGTGGATGAAACAGATGTTGAAGGATTATGGAATTGATCAAAGCACTATGATTGTGTATTGTGATAACACAAGTGCAATCAATATCTCCAAAAATCCTGTGCAACACTCTCGCACAAAGCATATAGACATTAGGCATCACTTCATCCGTGATCTTGTGAGCAAAAAGTTTGGTCTATTGAGTATGTCCAAACAGAGAATCAATATGCGGACATTCTCACAAAACCTTTAGATTCCCTTAGGTTTGAACTCCTTAGGAAATCCATCGGTTTGTGTGGAGTTGAGTAATGGAGTACTTGTTTTATAGCCTATGTGTTTTTTCATGTTCTATTTAAGTCATAGAGCTATTTTTTTTGTTATTTTCTTTAAGTAATAAAATCCAAAAACATTCAAAAAAAAAATTGAAAAATATTGCAAAAAATATGTGGTTGTATGACCTTATTTTATCCTATCTTTTAGCTTAATGTTATTTCCTTGAAAATCATATTTAACTATATAATCCAAGGATAAATATATCATAGGATTGAATAAAATAGGAAAGTTCAATTGTTGGTTCGATCTTGTGATTGAATTTGGTCATGCTAATTAACCTCAGTTAGAGTTGAGCATACAATGATGTTCTAATTTGCACAAGCACTCTGACTGATTATTTAGATGGTTTTAGTTCCTAAATAAGGTTCTGATATTATACCATATGGTTCCCTAGATTAATCAAATCTAGTTAACCAATGTCATAAAAAATTCCATAAGGTGAGCCCCCTAGATATAAAAATTATTGACATGGAGAGGACTACCTGTGAGTTTGTGTGATAGCTACTAGTGAATGCAAACAGTAAGTAATGGCTACCTAGACAAACAGTAGGTATCTATATGGATTGCTAGTGTGAAGCCCCTACTGTCATTAGAAAGAGCTACCTTCTCACTTGAGTGAAAGTCACCAGTGTGCTAGTGTCTATATATGTGTACTCCAAAAAGAATTTACATAATGAGTACAATTTGACTGAAAAAGAAATGAAATAATTTATTAGTCAAATATGGGGTAAAAATTGCTCATCAGATAAATATGGATGATTATTGGTTTTAACACTAGTTTTTGAAAATTTTAGAGTCCCATTTGATATATAATGTCAAAATCTAGATTAAGGAAGGAAACCAATTCAACGAGTCAAGTAATGAATTTTGATTTCATATTCACATTACTTCTAATTGTATCTTGACTCTGATTGTGAATTTGATGCAAATACCATATTTAATCACCGGTGAAAATCAATTAATGTTTTCATAATCCTTGTTTATGCCTATACTTGATATATCAATTCTTGGGTGATTATTATCTATGATTTTGATGAAATCACATATTGCAAATTTTTTATTAGTTGGTCATTTTGAGGTGAAAATGTATTTTAAATGTTCCATTGGTTGAGGGGGAGAAAAGGTTTTAACTGTGAAAATTTTTGAAAAATTTTCAGAGCACCGATCGCTCGGTGCTAAAGACCGATCGATCGGTCTTTCGTGAACAGGGTTATAAAACCCTCATTTCTATTTTTTTTTGTTCACTTGTTCTCCGATCTCCAGAGCGATCTCTCGGTTTCCTCTCCTCCAAATCTTTCCTACGAACATTCCATTCTACTCTAAAGGTTTCCCAAGGATCTAAAAGGTAAGAGTTGTGCATTTTCTTTGCTTTAGATTGATTTTCTCATCTAGGGCATCATTTCTTGCATTTTCTTCAATGGCGTTCGTTTTGTCGTTAATCCTACTTGCATATCTCATGTCTGGCATCCCCAAACGTCGGAGGTTGGTCCTCAACAACCAAGAGGATCCTCCTAGCCCTTTACTTTCACTCCAATAGGGCATGGTATTTCCATAGGGGACAGGCCAATTCGTAGAATGATTGATTCTACAATTGAGAATCGTCAAAAATCTCTGGCTGATAAAACTCGGAAAAATAAAGGTAAAGCTTCATCTTCCCAGTCTAGTAAGTTATCCCAGTTTATCAGTCCTACTGCTGCTCAACTCTATAGTGAGTATTTTAGTAAGAAAGGTGTTATGGTTGAAAGGGACATACATATTTCTGATTTTGGTGATTATTATCTTCCTACTCTAATTTCCGATCGTCAATGGGAAGGTATACTTACCTTATCCGGTCCTGCTTCTGTCCAGTTAGTTAGAGAATTTTACTCTAATTTTTCTGAAATCAACCAGAAAAAATGGTCATTCAAATCTCGAGCATTAGAACAATCTGTTATCATAAATGCTGATTTGGTTTCTAAATTCCTTGGATGTCCTAGAGTTCCAAATGCATATTTTCCTTATAATTATAAAACTGATGAGGATAAAGACTCCATGGAACATGTAGTTACCTTTCTAAGTGGTACTCCTTCGTTTTGGGTTGGGTCTCTTATTGAAGTGGCGAAACTCACTAAGGATGCTAGACTAGTAAACCTTGTTATGAGTGCAAATATCCATCCAAAGGTTCATACTGCGGACCTTAGGGAAGAAAGAGCTAGATTTTTGTTTAGTCTTCTACGTGGGCGTGATATTGATCTTGCCGCTCACATCATTGACTTGATGATCCAAGCCCATCAAACTAATACAGCAGTTGGAGCCCTACCATTTGGTTCACTCATCACTAAACTTCTTGGTTCTCAAGGAGTTATCGCTCCTCCTGGTGTTCCAACTCGAGTTCCTAAGGGTCCAATCACCAAAAAGACCCTAGCTCAGAGTTTTTCACATGCCTCAGTTCGAGATACAGAGGAGGGAGCAGAAGTTGGTGCTGGGTCATCTCGTCCTCCTCCTACCACTATGGACGATCTTGGGAGGATGATGAGAGAGATGCAGATGGATCTCAGGACTCATATTTCTTCATACGAGGAGTTTACTACAGAGGTTCGTGGTCGACTTGGATCTCTCGATGCAGCAGTGCTTGGAGTACAGAGAGATGTTCGAGATTTTCGAACTTACTATGAGTCACAGCTCACTTCTGATGATGAGCAAGAGTGATGGTTCGTGATAGAAGTTGTTTTTTAGTCGAGTGACAGACTTTGTTTACCATTTTGATGTACTTTGAATTGGTTGTACTTAGTACAAACCTTCTTGGTTATTATTGACTTGTTATGGATATATATATTTGAATGGTTTATGCTCCTTACTTTCTATCTCATCTCCTTTCAATGGTTTATGATTTTCTTTTCTAATCCACCTTTGGCATTTCGAGCCAAAAAGGGGGAGAATATGTTATGGATGAGTTATGGATGATGAATGGTTATAGATTGTGTTATGGATGATGAATGGTTCTTTTGGAATACTAACCTGAATGGTTCTTTTGGAATACTAACCTGTTATGGATTGTGAATGGTTTTGAATGGTTACACATATTTTCATCCTATATGTTATTTCCCATACTTCACAGGTTTTTGATTTAGCATGTGCAGGCAAACAGGTTCTAAGTTTGGTAAATCATGACAAGTTAACATGTCAACAGTCATGTAATTATTTTTGAGTCATGTAAAGGTCAATTTTCCATTTTTGAATCAATTGGGAAAATTTGAACCTAGTATATGAATTAGTTTTGTTTTGTCCCGGAATTGCCAAAGGGGGAGATTGTAAATCCCTAAATAGGTGTTGGCAAATTCCGTGATCATTAGATAGGTCAGTTGAGTCGAGTCCTCGAGTCATGTTCAACTTGTCAGAAAAGAAGAGAAGAGCTAAAGCTTAAAGAAGATAGAAGAAAGAGAAGAAAAAGGTTCTACTCCGGATCTAGACAGGTAATGGACTTAGAGACCCCTACCTAGGTTTGATTTGACTTAGATAACTCTAAAAATACCTAGGAGGATAGATTTAAGCCTACCAAAGTTATTTGATCTTAGTTGAATCAAATAAAAATAAAATGAATTAATTTTGGCAAAAATTCTGTCTCAACCGATCGCTCGGTATTGCGACCGATCGATCGGTGGCCTACCGAGCGATCGGTGGCTATCGACTGGACTAAATATTTGTATGGGGAAAATTTCCAGAGAGATGTTTTAAGACCGAGCGATCGGTCATTAGAACCGATCGATCGGTTGTGAACCGAGCGATCGGTTGTGAGCACCGATCGATCGGTCCCCGTAAAAAGAATTTTTCTTTTTCTGGATTCTTTTTTTAACCCTATATAAACAACTTTTGAGAGACCTAATTCGTGTCTTTGATAATTTTGAAAGAGTAGAGGTCTGAGAAACTCTTCTAGGGTTTTTCTAATTGTTTTTAATTAGATCTTTGTGATCCCTCCTCTTTCTTAGATCCTAGAGAATGCAAGTATAGATTAAAATCTTTGATCTTGCATTGTGTGATCTCAGATCTGTATGAGATCCCTCTAGGGTTTGAAATTTACTAAATTGATTCACAACCCTACACCTTGTGTGTGTGTCCGGTGTTTGATCCGGAGCCTTCGTGGAAGGAGATCGATCGTGTGTGATCGTGGATTTGAAGTTGCTTGAAAAGATTTGGTCGGTGTGGAACCGAAGCTGCTAAGGCGGAGATCGAACCTGCTGGTTCGTGGAAATCAAGAGTAAGAGTCTATACCTAGGAACATAGTTTCTGTTTTGGTAAGGTCTTATCTTGTACTTGATATCTTTTCATAGTGAAGTTTATTGCTGGACAAGGTCCCGTGGTTTTTTCCCGTTAGGGTTTTCCACGTAAAAATCTTCTGTGTTTGATTTGTGTGGATTGTCTGATTGAGTTAATCATTGATTTTTAAACATATTAATTGAAAAATTAAAATTGGTTAGAAATTATTAGATAGACCTATTCACCCCCCTTCTAGGTCTTAGAGATCATTGATCTGGATAAATTTCAGAGAAGAGGGGCAAGCTTAGCCCTCGGTATATTGGTCCATTCGAGATCATCACTAGAATAGGTGAAGTGGCTTACCGAGTTGCTCTACCCGCTCACATGGCGGCGGTCCACAATGTGTTCCACGTTTCTATGCTCCAGAAGTATATCCCGGACCCATCCCACATCATAGAGCTTGATCCGGTAGAAATTCGGGAAGACCTCACACTAGTAGAGTAGCTAGTGCAGGTCTTGGATAGGTGAGATCAAGTCTTGCGCAACAAGACCATTCCATTGGTCCTAGTAAGGTGGCAACACCATTCAGTAGAGAAGGCTACGTGGGAGTGTGAAGCCGAAGTGAAAGAAAAATACCCTCACTTGTTTGTTTAGAACTTTGGTTCCCTTTTCTAAATTTTTTTCTTATATCTCCTTGTATCGTCCTAATTTCGGGGACAAAATTTTTGTAAGGAGGGAAGGATGTAGCACCCCGGAACTTTTCATGGCAATAAATAGTGTTTTCATGGCCGCATGGCTTTATACGTACGTAAATTTGGTATTTTATGAGGAAATGAATGACAGCGACCCATGGGCAGTGTGAAGAAGGGAGTTTAATGCCCTAAGGATGACGATAATGGAGTTGGAAACACCCAAGGGTGGTCTGCAGGTGAAAAAGGAAAAAAAAATGGGATCAACGATTGATCGCAGCATAGCGACGATCGATCGTTGTTTGCAGAAAAATAGAGTAAACATCAGGTTATTCTATGATTGATCGTCCCAAACCTGACGATCGATCGTCATAAACCCAGAAACCTGGTCAACTCACTGAATCATGGATGATCGATCGTCTAAAGCCTGACGATTGATCGTCATTGTGTAACTCTGTTTTTTTTTAAAAGACACGAAAATAAGGGTTTTAACCCTTCACCTATAAATAGGGCTCATTTGGGGCTTTTGGGTTTTACCCTAAATCTAGAAAAAGATTGAGAGAGAGAAAGGGAGAAGAGATTTGGGCATTCCAAGAGTGTTGGGATTGAAGGAGGAGATCAAGATCAAGGTTGATCTTCCCCAAATCAAGCAAGGATCACCCTCCTTCTCAAGTGGTTGCCCTCTTCCTCAAGCTAGGGATTCCAAATCAAGAAGGCGTTTCTCCAACCAAGGGAGTAAATCATCAAGGTTAGTACACCCTCCCTAGTTAACCTAGTCGTAACCTAGGTTTTTCTCCTAAAATAAATATGATTGAACATGTGTATTACCATTCTTCCCTAAAACCCTTGATTTCTAAAACGATGCAAGATAAACTAAGTATGAAATGATGTGTGGGGCGTTGGGTGTGAGGTAATTGGATGCCATGTGGATGTGATGATTGTTGTGTGATTAAAAGGGTGGAAGGGCAATGTATCCATAATGCACATACACATGGTGTTTGATGAAATATTTGCTTGGAAAATACAAGTTAAAGGTTAAAGGAATTATTGTATATCATATGTTTGATGAATTGCATGAATGAGGACTAAACTAAGTAAAGGAAAACATGATTTAAGTTTTTCCCAATTGGTAATTGTAAATAAAATGTTCTATATGTTCCTTCAAAACAACTCACATGTCTATGGGAAGGTTGAATTGCTATATGATGTTATTGTTCATGTCATCCCAATTTCACCAATCGTTAAGTATGCATGATCATGTCATTGTGAATTATAATTTCCACAACTTGCTACACACAAGCACAGATACACGTATAAACCGAGGTTTTCTCTTAAGCACAAAGAATTGAATTGACAAGTGAAACTCACAAGTAAATGGAAATGTCAAGGAGGTTGGTAGCCTCGGTTAAGGGTCTAGCCTCTTGCTGATAAGTTGTTGAATGTCAAGGAGATTGGTAGCCCAGGATTGTGTGGGTGCTAATCTCTTGCTCATAAAAAAAGCCTCACAAGTTTTTGAATATCAAGGAGATTAGTAGTCTAGGATTGTGCGGTTGCTAATCTCTTCAAGTTATTGAAATGTCAAGGCCGTAGGTAGCCTAGGGATGTTTGGCTTCTAACCTCTTGCTCATAAGAATCGCTCATAAGTAATTGGAATGTCAAGGAGGTTGGAAGCTCAGGGTTGTGCGGGTGCTAACCTCATGCTCATAAGAATCACCTATAAGTAAATGGAATGTCAAGGAGGTTGGTAGCTGGAGTTGTAAGTCTCACAAGGAAATCTCATAAGAACTCATATGACTCACAGATAGTGTTTTAGGTTGTCACGAGAAAAATGAAGTGACAAATGCTCTTGTATGATGTTGTCTTGAATGATTACGAATTGCATTCTTTTAAATACTTGCTTACGATATTATGCTTGTTATTACTATTGTTAGCTAGGAGCTTGTACTCGCTGAGTATTTCATACTCAACTGTACTTTTATGTTGGTAGGTACACGGGCCCCTTTTTATTTGTGCTCCGGGTCCTTGGGTTGAGGAGGACTACGGTGAGGAGGAGCCCTACGTAGATCCAGTAGTAGAGCCCCAGGTGGAGGCGAGGGACTTGGATAACTGGCCATTCCCTGAGGACTACTTAGAGAGAGAGAAAGAATTGTATGACTTTTGTATTTTGATAGGTGTGCATGTCCACCTTTACTGCTTATGTTTGTGTAAAACTTGGAATACTGGTCACACGTATATAGAAAGAAAAAGTTGGTTGATGTTTCCACATTGTTTAGCTTCCGCACTCTGTATTCATGTCTTTATCATAGCATTCATGGAGCTCGCGATCCAAGCTAGGGCAGCACCTCACGGTCGTTTTTGGAAGGGGTTTCTTCCTCATTTCTTCAAGGTCGGTACTTCTTGCTACCCTCCTAGTTATAGTTCCTCTTCTTCCCCTTTATTTCTCTTTATTTTCCTTTATTTACACCTGTGCTATGAGTTGGATGGTTATGAATGGTGAATGGAGAAGGATGTTGGCGAATGGATGCCGTGTGGATGACGTGATGAATGAATGGGAAAGGGCATTGTACTAATAATGAACATACAAGTGTGATGTGAGTAAACTCACCTAGAAAAGCATGAGCTAGGTTTAAAGGAATAATGAATAATGAACACACCATGTTTGATGAAATGCCAAGGTGAATAAAATGATGTTGTAAATTAGGAAATGCATGCCTAATAAATTCTGAATGTTGCTAGGGCCCATGATAGTGTGTTTTCTTGCTTTCCCTAAATGATATGAATATTACATTGCTCAATCATTGATGTTGTGTGTGTTGTGAAATTACCCAAATGTCATGTTTAAATTTAAATGCAAGTATGTACACGGTTTCCACGAGCATGGCATGCATGACATGATTTATCGAGGTTTTCAAGAACATGGTTAGAGGTGGGACATATCCTATGATATGTTTTACCTCACTTTTCACAAGAAGACAAGAACCAACATTCCACGAGGGGTCTCCCCTCACTCACAAGTGCATATCATGAAGAAGGGCCTCCCTTCCCTCGCAAGTACATACATATCATGAAGAAGGGTCTCCCTTCCCTCGCAAGTGCATTGCATAAAGAAGGGTCTCCCTTCCCTCTCAAGGCATCTCACAAGCGCATCTCACAAGTACATCTCACAAGGATATCTCACAAGTTACATGATCACAAGCAAGCACGCATGACATGCATGACATGACACAACATACAAGAATCAAGCAAGATAGATAAGATGGGTTTTCAAGCACGAAAATGGTACCTTAAGTCAAGTCAAGTGCACGATGGTTTCAAGAGGTTTTATCAGTTTTCTACAAAATACAAGCATGATTATAAATTGCTTTACTTCCTTATATGATATGAATTGTTTCTGTCTACTATATATGAATTGCTCCTGATTTATATATTGCCATTTTTATGCTATAATTGTTGGTTAGTATTTAGTACCCGCTGAGTATTCCATGCTCAGCCGTACTTCTTATGTCGGCAGGTTCTGAGGGAGCTGCTGCCCCATTTGATGTTTGTGCTCCTGGTCCATGGGTGGAAGAGGAGTACGTTGAGGAGCCTTTGGAGGAACCTCCCATAGAGGGTTATCAGTAGGTGGTGTTAGATTCTGAGTGAATAGCTGTGGGTGAGATGAGAGTTAGATTTATGTATTTTGGCGGGCATGTCCGCACTTTCTTATGGATTCTTTTTTTGTAAACTTGGATTTAAGTATGTATATACATAGAGGTTTGCTAGTCTTCCGCTGTGCTACGTTAGAGTATGTTTCCGCTGTTTATATCCTCTATTGTATATGCTCTGTGGGTTTTTGCAGGTTGGTTTGTCAAGCAAGTCATGAAATCCATGATTAGTCGTCCAAAGTTCACTCTAACTCCTAGGGTGGGTTTTGGGTCGCGACACTTCTCTTCTGACAAGTTGAACATGACTCGACGACTCGACTCACATGACCTATCTAATGATCACGGAATTTTCCAACACCTATTTAGGGATTTACAATTAGTTTCTTTTCAGTTCAGTTTTATTGAGAGAGAATTTGTATTAGACTTGAATCCTTCATGGTGGATATTGCTTTAGTTCTTGCATATGGATTTGGACATATATTGGTTTATGATATATCGGATGAGACCTTTTATGTTAAAAGAATTTTATAGTTGCTATTTTAGAGTATTTATGTAGAGCCCCGAAACTTTTTGTATATGTCTTGGAATGCGTGTCAGGACATGATACCTTTGTAATCTCAATTTCATGAAATGATAATTTGAAAACTTAGAGAATTATCTCAAGGATGCTATAATTAATTAAATAAATTATTTAATAAAGCCTATAAGCTCTAAAGGGGTCCTAGTCTGGTTTAGAAGATGTTAGAATAGAAGTAGAATGGGTCCAAATAATAGGAATGGGTGAAAAATGGTCTCAGTGTCAAAACCTACAAAGCACCGATCGCTCGGTCAATTGTAGTGATCGATCGGTCCAAAACCGATCGATCGGAGGCTATCGACTGGTGCACTTTTTTGTATGGGAAAATTTTCCAGAGAGCATGTTTTTGACCGGTCGCTCGGTCAAGAACACCGATCGCTCAGTAGGCAACCGATCGATCGGTCATAAACACCGATCGCTCGGTCTTCGTGTTTTTGCAGAAATTTCATTAAGGGTGTTTTCATCTTTTGGGCGTTTCACTCTTTCCTCTTAAGGTTGCCCGAGCCTTTAGGGCTCATTTACCACACTCAGAAGATATTAGAGAGGAAGAGAGAAGAGAAGGAGATTTCTAAACCTAGGGTTTGATTTTTGAGAAGAAATCAAAGGGTTTGTGAACCCTAGATCACTCAAGCTCGTTTTTCCCTCAAGTTCTCGGTTCAAGCTCGTGAGGAGCATCTTCCCCAAGTGAGGGCAGCAGCTCACACACGTTTGCAAAGGGGGTTTCTTCCTCATTTGTCAAGGTCGGTGCCTTTTGCTACCCTCCTAGTTATAGTTCTTTATTTTTCTTCCCTTATTCCTATTATCCTCTATTTTTCCTTCATCTATATATGTGTTATGAGATGGGTTGTGTGAATGGTGAATGGAGATGGATGTTGGCGAATGGATGCCGTGTGGATGATGTGATGAATGAAATGGGGAAGGGCATTGCACCAATAATGAACATACAAGCATGTTGTGAATATGAACCCACCTAGAAAAGCATGTGATAGGCTTAACAAATAATGTACTCACAATGTTTGATGAAATGCCAAGCTAAAAGAAATGAATTGTAAATTAAGGAAATGCATGCTTAATTAATTACGGAAATTGCTAGGACCTATGATAGTGTGCCTTCTTGTTTTCCCTAAATTACATGAATATCGAATTGCTCAAATGATTGATGTTCTATGTGTTGTTAACTCTCCAAATGTCATATTTAAATTTAAATGCAAGTATGTACACGCTTCTACGAGCACGACATGCATGACATGAATTTACCGAGGTTTTCAAGAACGAAGATTTAGAGGTGGGACATATCCTACGATATGTTTTACCTCGCTTTTCACAAGAAAACAAGAACAAACATACCACGAGGGGACTCCCCTCATTCACAAGTGCATTGCATAAAGAAGGGTCTCTCTTCCCTCTCAAGTGCATCTCATAAAGAAGGGTCTCCCTTCCCTCTCAAGTGCATTGCATAAAGAAGGGTCTCCCTTCCCTCTCAAGTGCATCTCATAAAGAAGGGTTTCCCTTTCCTCTCAAGTGCATCGCACAAGGATATCTCACAAGTGGATCTCACAAGTTACATGATCACAAGCAAGCACGCATGACACGCATGGCATGGCATGACACGTATGACACACTAGACAAGATCAAGCAAAACAAACATGACAAGCTTTCAAAGCACACCATCATTTCAAGAGGTTGTATCGGCTTTTTATGAAATGCAAGCATGATTATAAATTGCTTTACTTCCTTGTATGACGTGAATTGTTCCTGTTTTACATATATGAATTGCTCCTGATTTATGTATTGCCATTTTTATGCTATGACTATTGGTTAGTATTTGGTATCCACTGAGTATTCCATGCTCAGCCGTACTTCTTATGTTGGTAGGTGATAGCGGAGCGGCTGCTCCTTTTGATGTCTGTGCTCCGAGCCCTTGGGCGGAGGAGGAGTACGTTGAGGAAGCTTTTGAGGAACCTCCGGTCGAGGGTTACTATTAGATGGTAGTAGATTCTGAGTGATGCAGCTGTGGGTGAGTTAAGAGAGATATATTCATGTATTTTGGCGGGCCTGTCCACACCTTCTTTTGTGTATTATTCTTTTGTACCAACTTGGATCATGTATATGTTTATACACATAGAGGTTTTGATTAAGTCTTCCGCTGTGCTATGTTAGTGTATGTTTCCGCCATTCATGTCCTCTATTATGTATGCTTTGTGGGTCTTTTGCAAGTTATTTGGTCAAGCAAGTCACGAAAGTCATGATTGGTTGTCCAAGATTCACTCTAACTCCTAGGGTGGGTTTTGAGTCGCAACAATTTATCTTTTAGTTATGGCTTTTTTCATTGAGGTTAAGTAGGGATAAGTAATGTGACAGACCCAAAGTCTCATTATGTATAAGGTGGGATTTTGGGGTCGTTATAGAGGTGGCATCAGAGCAAAGGCTTTAGAGTCCTTAGGACTAAAATATTATGTTTAAGATTAAGGGATTGATCATCAAGTCTAGGATGGTAGTTTTATTCTAGGCTTAAGTCTAGAATTAATATTGTTTTTAAGATTATTTCTTAATGATGAAATGATTTGTTGTGCTTCAGGATTGAATCTATGATGCGTGGCATGAGAGGATATTGGGAGGGCCATGGAACCAGAAGTAGTGGAGGAGGCACTCTTCATTATGATGGCCAATCAGATATGGGCCGTATACTGGAGACTATTGCTACTGTTATCACTTAGCAGACTGCACTCCTAGTGGTAGGGCAAGCAAGGTAGGAGAGGCCGATTGATGCTCACCCACCTCGACAGAATTGAGTGGAAGCTTTTAGGAGGATGGGTCCTCCAGCTTGTTGCCCAGCTAATGAACCCTAGAGGGGGGGTGATTAGGGTCTATGAAAATTTAGAAAATTATCTAAGTGATTTATGCGGAATTTAAAAATTAATCACAAATGCTACAAGCAATAACAAGATAAAATAGAGAAAGGGAGATTTAAAGAATACCACACACAAGATTTGATATCGGGGTTCAGCAACTTGCCTACATCCCCGCCTTTAAGCTTCTCACTTTAAGGTTTTTCCCACGATTTTACTAATCGTACTCTTCTTTACGGGTACAGAGTAAGCCTTTACAATCCTTTTCACAGACTCAAGATAAAACCTCTTCAAGTGAATGCCTCTCTTGGATACAAGAAGACCTCATCTTTACTGGTGCAAGAATCCTCGATTCTTGACTTAGCTTTTACAAAGAGTGGTTGGATATTTAAATCCGAAATTGAAAGCTCCTTACTGAGCTAGATAAGAATGGAAAATAAACTCTAATAATCTCTCAAGATGATTGGAATTGAAAGCTCAAACAGAGAGGGATTGAGATTCTAGGTATTTAATGAAAAATAGAGTATTGATTGCTGGAAGATATTGAATAATCAATGAATAAATGAATATTGTAAGAATCTTTTTCTTTGTTCATAAATAAGCTCTATTTATAGTTGAGCAATCAAATAAGGCCGTTGGGGAAACATTTAATGCGAAATAGCCGTTATACTCAATTCCCGCAAGCACTCATCGACGAGTGAGAAAGAGTAATCGACGAGTGGTGTGACAGAGCTCAAACCTGAGTTACTATTTTTCCACTTGTCGACGAGTCACTAAAACTCGTCGAAGAGTTCTCTGAAATTTTACAAAGAACTCATCTGAATGAGACCAAAAAGATGGGAATGATGCTATGGTCCATAGTCATTCATAAATTCATTATTTTAATCATTTTTAGGCCCTTAGAATGATGTCCAAATTATACCAAGTCTCCTAGGGTCTATCTAGGTATATTTTGAGCAATAAATTTCCAAGATCTTGAGGAATTTTACAAGGTCCTAGATACACTTGATTTTAACATTAGAATCCTTGAGAGTTGGTCTTCTTTTTGAACTTATGGAGCTTCAATCTTGATAAGTCTTCATGAATTGGCTTGAGACTTTGAAGATTTTTCCCTTGAAGTGACTGATACTTGGACTTTGACTTTGATTCCTTTGAGTGTTTGATCTTTTCACTTCTTCATATCTTGAATGATGAGCCGAATGAACTTTTTCTCTGAAAGTACACACATTAAATGAAAACATTAGTATCATAATTATCATTCTATTATTGTGTTATCATCGAATCTATTTAGGGTACTTAGAGTTGTAACCTTGAGGCTAACAATCTCCCCCTTTTTGATGATTACATAATAATGTGAATGACATGCGTTGAGCTTCCCCTCAATATATATATTCAAATAAAATTTTGAAGTTAGCTCTCCCTAAGCATATGCAACACTATAAAATGGTTCAGATTTTAGTTCTTATGCATATTTACGATCATTCAAGAATAAAACATAGTACTCATGGGTACAAAATTTCCATCAAAGAAAAACCCAAAATAGAAGTTGAAACATTCTCAAAGTCAGAGACAACCTCTCTGGACTCTTTCCCCAAGCAAAGACAATCTCTCTCAAAGAAACTCTCCCTAGCAGAGTGTCACGCCCCAAAATACCCCCTAGGAGTTAAGGGATACTTTAGAGGTGACTACGTGTACCTGTCAAACCATCCTGTAACGCAAGAGGCTAAACATAATATAATACAATGATAATCAGAGCGCGGAAACTAAACATAAGTGCGGAAGCATAAGCCAACATTTTCTTTTCTTCTATTACTCCATATAGTATTCCAAGTTAACATATACTAAATACAATCAAAGTAAAGGTGGACATGCCCACCTATCAAAATACAAAAAGGGACTCTCTAACCCTCTCCTCTCAACAGTAGTCGAGATCCGGCCACACATCCAAGTCCCCATCCTCCTGAGACTGCCATGGGATAGGTGGCTCCCTCTCCTCTACATACTCCTCCTCGACCCAAGGCTCGGGGTCGAGGACATCCACGGTACCTGCCGACATAAAAGTACGGCTGAGCATGGAATACTCAGCGAGTACAAACTACTAGCTAACCATAACAATAACGAACGCATAACAACAGTGAGCAATACAAGATATTAATTTAAAGCAATAGTGAAAGCATAAGATACATAGCCATATCTTGACATGCGTATATGAATGCAAAAACCTTGGTAAAACTCATGTCTCGGAAACCTTTTTCGTGTCTCGGTCAAATCATGTATGTGTATCGTGTCTTGTCTTGTATTTCATGTCTTGATTTGTTCTTGACTTGTATACTTGTGAGCCAGAGGCTAGCACCCTTCCTTGGGCTACCAACCTCCTTGTCATGTTCTTGTTCCGTTTCTCTTGTGAGCCAGAGGCTAGCACCCTTCCTTGGGCTACCAACCTCCTTGTCATGTTCTTGTTCCGTTTCTCTTGTGAGCCAGAGGCTAGCACCCTTCCTTGGGCTACCAACCTCCTTGTCATGTTCTTGATTCATTTCTCTTGTGAGCCAGAGGCTAGCACCCTTCCTGGGGCTACCAACCTCCTTGTCATGTTCTTGTTCCGTTTCTCTTGTGAGCCAGAGGCTAGCACCCTTCCTTGGGCTACCAACCTCCTTGTCATGTTCTTGATTCATTTCTCTTGTGAGCCAGAGGCTAGCACCCTTCCTGGGGCTACCAACCTCCTTGTCATGTTCTTGTTCCGTTTCTCTTGTGAGCCAGAGGCTAGCACCCTTCCTTGGGCTACCAACCTCCTTGTCATGTTCTTGATTCATTTCATATACAAATACAATCTTGGAAAAACCCGGTTTCATGCATGCATGCGTGCTTGTGTGCTTGTCAATAGTGGTAATCATGATGACATACTTGAATGGGCGGATCACATGACTATGGCATTTCAATCCTTAACATAGTGGTATGAAAATTTAGGCAACATATAGCACATTTGAGCAATTTATCATTTCTAAGAACATTTACACAATTTCTATTTCCATTTTCTTCATTAAGTCCATTTATCCCTTGTTTAGTCATTTTATCAAACACCCGGTGGGCCACATTTCTTAGTCCTTCCATTTCCTTTATTTAGTGCGTATTTTTCATCAAGACATCAAGGTACATTCGTTATTTGTAAAGTGCCCATCTTCCATTTTCCTTTTCACACATCACACAACATCCATACGGCATCCAATCGCCTCAATCGACATCCCATCCACATATTTATTCCATTCCCCTTATCTTGTTTATATTTGTTGAGTTAATACAATGCATAGGGAAGGAAAAGCATAATATATATAATCACCATTTACACTAGAAAACCTAGGTTATTGCTAGGGAAAGTTAGTAGGGTGTACTAACCTTAGATCAAGGTTTGATCTTGAAGAAACCTTGAAATAGAAGCTCTATTTGGAAGGAGGAAGCCTTTGCTTGAAGGGGACTTGAGTTGAGGGAAGAAACCTCTTTCAAAACGTGAGTGAGTGCTGCCCTAGCTTGGAGAATGCACCTCCACACGAGCTTGAGTTGAAATCTTGAAGAAAACGTGCTTGGGGACGATCTAGGGTCTTCACCCCTTTGATTTCTTCTCCAAAAGCAACCTAGGTTTAGGAAACCCTTTTCTCTTCTCTCTTATCTCCCAAATCTCTCTAAGTATAGTGAATGATGCCCTAAGGCTCGGGCAAGCCTTAAGGAGAAAGGGTTTAACCCCCAAAAGACGATAAAGCCCTTACTGAAATTTCTGCAAAAACGCGAAGACCGAGCGATCGGTGGTTATGACCGATCGATCGGTTGCCTACCGAGCGATCGGTGTTTATGACCGATCGACCGGTCAAAAACTCACTCTCTGGAAAATTTCCCCATACAAAATTTCTGACCGTGCGATAGCTACCGATCGATCGGTTATGGACCGATCGATCGCTGACTGGACCGAGCGATCGGTCTTCTGTATGTCTGGACTGTTTTGACCATATCTTTTGACTCGCTTGTCGGATTTCGACGATTCAACTTGCGTTGGATCCGTCTTTCGAAAACGAACATTTCTGACATTTCGGAATTTCTGATTTCTCCCTTATTCATTAATTAGACTATAAAAATGGCCAATTAGCTATGAAGGTGGTATTCATTAAGGATGAAAAAGTCTAGGGTGCTACATTCTCCCCCCCTTACAAAAATTTCGTCCTCGAAATTTGGACAATGCGTGCTTTACAATTTAAACAACTTAGCATAACAATTTGAAACAAGATTACAAGTCATACATAAAATCATTCAAACAACTCGGGGTACTTCGCCTTGACTTCAGCCTCACGTTCCCATATAGCCTCTTCTCGAGCGTGATGTTGCCATTGCACGAGAACTAGCGGAATAGTCTTGTTGCGAAGTACTTGGTCTCTTCGATCCAAAATATGAACCGGCTTCTCAACCAAAGTGAGATCCTCTCGAATCTCAACCGGATCAAGCTCGATGACGTGGGAAGGATCCGGGATGTACTTCCGAAGCTGGGAGATATGAAACACGTTGTGGACCGCCACCATGTGAGCGGGCAAAGCAACACGGTAAGCCACCTCGCCAACTCGAGTAATGATCTCGAACGGACCCACATATCTCGGGCTAAGCTTGCCTCTCTTCCCGAATCGCATAACACCTTTGGTCGGTGAAATCCTTACAAACACAAAATCACCGACTCGGAATTCAAGATCCCTCCTTCGGTTGTCGGCATAGCTTTTCTGTCTATCTTGTGCGGTCTTCAACCTCTCCCGTATAAGCTTGACCCTATCCGCGGTTCGTTCAATCAACTCGGGGCCCAAAATCTTTCTTTCTCCCACTTCATCCCAATACAACGGGGATCTGCAACTCCTTCCGTACAAAGCCTCGAAAGGCGCCATTTGTATGCTTTCTTGATAACTATTGTTGTAAGCGAATTCCACCAAAGGTAGGTGATCTTCCCAACTTCCCTTGAAGTCTAGCATACATGCTCGGAGCATATCTTCAATAACCTGATTCACCCTCTCGGTTTGCCCGTCGGTCTGTGGGTGGAAAGCTGTGCTAAAGTCTAATCGGGAGCCCATTGCACCTTGAAAACTTTTCCAAAACCTGGATGTGAATCTTGAGTCTCTATCCGACACAATACTCACTGGCACCCCGTGTAATCGGACTATTTCCTTGATGTATAGCTCCGCTAACTGATTGGAGTTGAATGTAGTCCGGTACGGTAAGAAATGAGCGGACTTCGTGAGTCTATCAATAACTACCCATATAGCATCGGTCTTCTTGACCGTCTTCGGCAATCCCACGATAAAGTCCATAGAGATATGTTCCCATTTCCACTCGGGAATAGGGAGGGACTGCAAAAGTCCAGCCGGTCTCCTGTGTTCGGCTTTGACTTGTTGGCACACCAAGCATTTAGACACATACTCCGCTATTTCTCGCTTCATGTTCCGCCACCAAAAATGCTTCTTCAAGTCCCTATACATTTTGGTACCCCCGGGGTGAACGGTGTACTTGGACCGGTGAGCCTCGTACAAAATTTCTCGCTTAAGCTTCTCATCGGCTGGGACACATATTCTTCCCTTGAAAGTGATAATTCCATCTTCCCTCGCCGTAAAGTCCTTACTGCCACTTTTAACTGACTTGTCTCGGCAAGAAAGTAGTTCGGCATCCATTTCCTGCAACTCCTGGATCATGCTCAACATAAATGGCCTAACTGTGATGCTAGCCATTACCGGCCCATAGGTAGGGAGACTAAAACTGATGTCGAGGTTGGATGCATCCTCCAGCAATCTCCACTCCTTCAGCATCATATGCGCCAAAAGTCCAGTAGGCTTCCGGCTAAGAGCATCGGCTACTACATTTGCCTTGCCCGGGTGGTATTGAATGGAGCACTCATAGTCTTTCAAAAATTCTACCCATCTTCTTTGCCTCAGGTTCAACTCTTTCTGGGAAAACAAATACTTAAGGCTTTTATGATCTGTGAATACCTCAAATTGTTCCCCGTAAAGATAATGTCGCCAAATCTTCAATGCAAACACAACTGCGGCGAGTTCTAAGTCATGAGTGGGGTAATTCTTTTCATGCTCCTTCAATTGTCTTGATGCGTAGGCAATGACTTTCTTATGCTGCATGAGGACACACCCAAGTCCGATATGCGAAGCATCGCTATATACCTCATAACCACCATGTCCGGATGGCACAGTAAGGACAGGGGTTGTGGTGAGGCGTTTCTTCAACTCTTGGAAACTTACTTCACATCGGTCACTCCAACTGAACTTTGCACTTTTTCTTGTCAAGTAGGTGAGAGGTGCAGCCAAACTGGAGAATCCCTCCACAAATCTCCGGTAGTAGCCTGCCAATCCGAGGAAACTACGTATCTCCGTAACGCTCTTGGGCCTCTCCCAACTCATGACTGCCTCAACCTTGGCTGGATCTACAGAAATACCCTCGGCCGACACCACGTGTCCAAGAAATGCGACTTTCTCTAGCCAGAACTCGCACTTACTCAATTTGGCATATAGCCTATGCTCTCTCAACATCTCCAGAGCAAGACGGAGGTCTCGTGCGTGATCTTCCCGTGTCTGGGAATACACCAAAATGTCATCAATGAATGCAATCACGCATCGATCCAAGTAAGATCGGAACACCCGGTTCATCAAATCCATGAATGCCGCCGGTGCATTCGTCAGCCCAAAAGGCATGACAAGGAACTCGTAATGCCCATACCGAGTCCTGAAAGCCGTCTTCTGAACATCTTCCGCCTTGATCCTTAATTGGTGATACCCCGATCTAAGATCAATTTTGGAGAAGAATCTCGCTCCCTTCAGTTGGTCAAACAAGTCGTCTATCCTTGGCAAGGGATAACGATTCTTGATAGTTACCTTGTTCAACTGACGGTAGTCTATACACATCCTCATAGACCCGTCCTTCTTCTTCACAAAGAGAACCGGAGCTCCCCACGGCGAGACACTTGGTTGGATGAAACCAAGTTGTTGTAACTCCTCAATCTGCTTCTTTAATTCTTCAAGCTCTATAGGGGCCATTCTATATGGTGCCCTTGAAATCGGAGCGGTACCCGGAGCAAGCTCTATAGCGAATTCGATCTCTCTATCAGGAGGTAATCCGGGAAGTTCTTCTGGGAACACATCCAAGAACTCACTCACAACTGGAATAGCCGATGAGTTTTGTGCTTCTGGGTGTGCTATACTCAAGGCTGCGAGGCGAGCAATGTCCCTCTCTCTTAATCCTCGGAAGTGAAAAGGCTTACCCCCTTCCGGCTTGAAATTCACCATCTTTTCAAAACACGCAACATGCCCGTGATGGTTTGCCAACCAATCCATACCAAGAATGACGTCAAAGTCTAAATCTTGGAAACCCAGGATGATAAGGTCGGCTAACAATTCATTCTCCCCCACTTGAACCACACTATCCCTGAATATCTTGTCCGTATCAACCGACTTGCCGAGTGGAGTTGCAATGGTCAACTCCCGCTCCAACGGAGTAGCCTCAGTCGAAAAGCCCTTTGCAAAACTTGGGGAGACAAAAGAGTGAGTAGATCCTGTGTCTATCAACACTCGAGCGAGACACTCGTTCACTAATAAAGCGCCTGTGAGATTATGTAACTAATGTCAGTAGATTTCAAATAGTAACAAGCATCATACATAGGTAACCCTTAGTATAACTAACCGCATAACAAGCCACAGAAATTTTATACAACTTAAACTCAAAATTCTCGCGTACCTTGCACGACATCGTCGGATGCACGTGCGTCTCTCTCCGATAGAGCAAAAACTCGACCCTGAGTGGCTGGGCGAGGAGGCCGGGCAGACTGTGAGGCCCTCGAAGCCTGAGAAGAGCTAGGCTGAGATGTCTGCCTAATCGGGGGCCTGCTACCCGAAGACTGAGCTGGCAATCGACGTCGGGGACAATCCCGAATCATGTGGCCCTGGTCGCCACAATGAAAACAGCCTCCTGTAGCCTTCCGACATTCCCCTACTGGATGCCTCCTTCCACAAAGGGTGCAGACATCATGTGAATAAGTGGGAGGAGTATAACCCGTAGCCTGAGTCACTGCGGGGCGAGGAGCATACGAGGTAGCCGGGCGAAAAGCCGGTGGAGTAAAAGGGCGGGGGGCCTGTGGTGCCGAGTACATCCTCTGTGACTGAGCCGGCCCTGCGGACTGATAAGACATAGTCCTAGCTCTCTTCTCCCCTGAACTACTAGACTGTCCCTTCTCTATTCCTCTTCTCTTAAAGAACTCTTTGGAATTAGACTCGGCCAACAATGCTTTGTCCACAACTTCTGAATATGTCTCATGTCGGAACATTGAGACACGATCCTTGAGGTAGGCCTTCAACCCCCTCTCGAATTTCCGGGCCTTCATAGCCTCGGTAGCTATCATGTGCGGAGCAAATCGAGATAGCTCTGAGAACTTGGCTTCGTAAGCCGCTACAGACATATTACCTTGCTCCAAGGTAATAAATTTAATTTCTTTCTTTTCTTTCATCCCAACCGGAAAGTATTTCTTGTAGAAAACGTCCAAGAATTCTCCCCATGTCCATTCTTGGCCTTGCCGGGTCAACTCTCGGGTCCGAAGTGCAGACTTCCACCAATGGTCGGCCTCGCCTTCAAGCATAAAGGCAGCCCATGTGACCCTCTCTACTTCCGTAGGTGCCAAAACCGAGAATATCTTCTCAAGTTGCCGAATCCAACCCTCGGCAACAAGTGGATCAATGCTTCCACAAAAAGTTGGAGGCCTCATCCTCCGGAAAGCTTCTATCCCGGCTTGGGCTCGGTTAGGAGGAGCCGGTATAAGTGCCGCATTAGGCGGGGTGGCCGGTTGCCTTGCCGCCAACATAGCCAAAGTCTCGGCTATGGATGCGAATGCTTGGGCAAAGTTGGGCTGATCATCACCCGATGGAGCATCACCTCCATTACCCCTCGTGTTGTACCCGCGACCCCGGGTATTGCGTCTCATGATTTCTCCTGAGAACGACAATACAGCATGAGTCTAACTTGGATACGTATTTAGTACAATTTTTCGCAATTCACTCAATACATATTCATCAAGCACATTTAATAAGTACAACACCAATAATGTACACATGGTATATAATACAATAGCATAACATACAATCCGTGTTCCTAGTGTAGGACTCTATGTTCTGTTGAAGTTCAACCCATTTTGACTAAGACTAACTTGTTAGTCTATACTTGGAATACAACTCTCTAAGGTGATTCTAATACCTTGTTCAATCATCTAAGTGACCCTAGGGACTCTAATGCCTAGAGCTCTGATACCACTTCTGTCACGCCCCAAAATACCCCCTAGGAGTTAAGGGATACTTTAGAGGTGACTACGTGTACCTGTCAAACCATCCTGTAATGCAAGAGGCTAAACATAATATAATACAATGATAATCAGAGCGCGGAAACTAAACAAAAGTGCGGAAGCATAAGCCAACATTTTCTTTTCTTCTATTACTCCATATAGTATTCCAAGTTAACATATACTAAATACAATCAAAGTAAAGGTGGACATGCCCACCTATCAAAATACAAAAAGGGACTCTCTAACCCTCTCCTCTCAACAGTAGTCGAGATACGGCCACACATCCAAGTCCTCATCCTCCTGAGACTGCCATGGGATAGGTGGCTCCCTCTCCTCTACATACTCCTCCTCGACCCAAGGCTCGGGGTCGAGGACATCCACGGTACCTGCCGACATAAAAGTACGGCTGAGCATGGAATACTCAGCGAGTACAAACTACTAGCTAACCATAACAATAACGAACGCATAACAACAGTGAGCAATACAAGATATTAATTTAAAGCAATAGTGAAAGCATAAGATACATAGCCATATCTTGACATGCGTATATGAATGCAAAAACCTCGGTAAAACTCATGTCTCGGAAACCTTTTTCGTGTCTCGGTCAAATCATGTATGTGTATCGTGTCTTGTCTTGTATTTCATGTCTTGATTTGTTCTTGACTTGTATACTTGTGAGCCAGAGGCTAGCACCCTTCCTTGGGCTACCAACCTCCTTGTCATGTTCTTGTTCCGTTTCTCTTGTGAGCCAGAGGCTAGCACCCTTCCTTGGGCTACCAACCTCCTTGTCATGTTCTTGATTCATTTCTCTTGTGAGCCAGAGGCTAGCACCCTTCCTGGGGCTACCAACCTCCTTGTCATGTTCTTGTTCCGTTTCTCTTGTGAGCCAGAGGCTAGCACCCTTCCTTGGGCTACCAACCTCCTTGTCATGTTCTTGATTCATTTCTCTTGTGAGCCAGAGGCTAGCACCCTTCCTGGGGCTACCAACCTCCTTGTCATGTTCTTGTTCCGTTTCTCTTGTGAGCCAAAGGCTAGCACCCTTCCTTGGGCTACCAACCTCCTTGTCATGTTCTTGATTCATTTCATATACAAATACAATCTTGGAAAAACCCGGTTTCATGCATGCATGCGTGCTTGTGTGCTTGTCAATAGTGGTAATCATGATGACATACTTGAATGGGCGGATCACATGACTATGGCATTTCAATCCTTAACATAGTGGTATGAAAATTTAGGCAACATATAGCACATTTGAGCAATTTATCATTTCTAAGAACATTTACACAATTTCTATTTCCATTTTCTTCATTAAGTCCATTTATCCCTTGTTTAGTCATTTTATCAAACACCCGGTGGGCCACATTTCTTAGTCCTTCCATTTCCTTTATTTAGTGCGTATTTTTCATCAAGACATCAAGGTACATTCGTTATTTGTAAAGTGCCCATCTTCCATTTTCCTTTTCACACATCACACAACATCCATACGGCATCCAATCGCCTCAATCGACATCCCATCCACACATTTATTCCATTCCCCTTATCTTGTTTATATTTGTTGAGTTAATACAATGCATAGGGAAGGAAAAGCATAATATATATAATCACCATTTACACTAGAAAACCTAGGTTATTGCTAGGGAAAGTTAGTAGGGTGTACTAACCTTAGATCAAGGTTTGATCTTGAAGAAACCTTGAAATAGAAGCTCTATTTGGAAGGAGGAAGCCTTTGCTTGAAGGGGACTTGAGTTGAGGGAAGAAACCTCTTTCAAAACGTGAGTGAGTGCTGCCCTAGCTTGGAGAATGCACCTCCACACGAGCTTGAGTTGAAATCTTGAAGAAAACGTGCTTGGGGACGATCTAGGGTCTTCACCCCTTTGATTTCTTCTCCAAAAGCAACCTAGGTTTAGGAAACCCTTTTCTCTTCTCTCTTATCTCCCAAATCTCTCTAAGTATAGTGAATGATGCCCTAAGGCTCGGGCAAGCCTTAAGGAGAAAGGGTTTAACCCCCAAAAGACGATAAAGCCCTTACTGAAATTTCTGCAAAAACGCGAAGACCGAGCGATCGGTGGTTATGACCGATCGATCGGTTGCCTACCGAGCGATCGGTGTTTATGACCGATCGACCGGTCAAAAACTCACTCTCTGGAAAATTTCCCCATACAAAATTTCTGACCGTGCGATAGCTACCGATCGATCGGTTATGGACCGATCGATCGCTGACTGGACCGAGCGATCGGTCTTCTGTATGTCTGGACTGTTTTGACCATATCTTTTGACTTGCTTGTCGGATTTCGATGATTCAACTTGCGTTGGATCCGTCTTTCGAAAACGAACATTTCTGACGTTTCGGAATTTCTGATTTCTCCCTTATTCATTAATTAGACTATAAAAACGGCCAATTAGCTATTGAGGTGGTATTCATTAAGGATGAAAAAGTCTGGGGTGCTACACAGAGATAATCTCTTTCAAATTCTCCAGCAGAAAAAAAAAATCTCCACTGGAAATCCCCAGGTACAAACCCCCAAGAGAGTATAAGTCAACTTCGAAAGGAGAAATCCCAGGGTGTCTCAAACTTCGATCCCCTAGCCTACATTTCTTCCCACTCTAAGTCCTCCTAGATCCTTTAGAAACTTCGAGTGCAAGTGCAATGTCACATTTACATCCCCAGTGGAACACAAATCATCAGAAGAGCGCTATTCAGGGCAATGAAGGGAGAAGATCTATTCCCCCAATAATTCGCGGGCATGAGTGAAAACCCGCAACGGCTTCATTGTGCAAAAATTATGCAAACCCCATGACTTGGTCATTCCAGGGTTACAAAAAGGAAGAAAAGCTGAAGAGAAGTTTGGCAGCAAAATCCGGCAGTAATTAGCCTCGTCGAACTCCCGACCTCTCTCCATCAGAAGCCATAACTCCCCAGCAGACAGTTGATGGTCTCCAGTAGAATTCCACCCCATAGCAAGTCCCCAGTAGTGGCCTACAACAGTATCGAATTCTCCAATGGGTCTCTAGTAGATACCTCTAATTGCTCTCTACAACACTCTCCTCAGTAAGAGTTTAGAAGCTTTCAATTATTCTTCAGCAAGCTTCTCCCCAGTCAAAGTCCCCAATCTCCAACAGCAGCAAGATAAGCATGTCTACCCACAAACATCCGCAGTGGAGACAAAACCTTTTCTGAGTTATACTCCATTCTTCGAGAGTAAAAGAAAAACTAAAGAATCCCCTAAGCCCTGACAAAAGATAATTTCTTAGCAAATCCAAAAGCTAGCTAAGCATTTCTTTCTGTCAAAATCAAAAACTTTTGCAAAAGTCCGCAACACTTTTCTAAAAACATTTTCAAAATAGATTTTCCGGTATCTAGACATAGTCGTATCAACTTGCATCAAGCAATCCCGACAAGACAAGCAGAAGGAGCCAACATTGTGCATCCCCACGAGTCACAGTCAATAGAGTCATGGGAAAGCATCCTCACCTTTAAACCCTGCATGACATCATCAAAATCTAGCGTCCCTGGGTTATTTCAAAAATTAATCCAGCTAGTGCCTCCGAGTTATGTCACTTTAATATTAATCTGGCTAGCGCCTCCGGGACATGCCATCTAAAAAATCAATTCACCTAGCGCCTCTAGGACATGCCACAACCCTTTCAACACCCCTCGTGTGTCTTCGACATCCCAGGTGAGCATTGACATATCACACCTTGTCAACATGCCGACACCTCGCATGTTCTCCTTCGACACCCCCGTGTGTCCTTGACATCCTGTGTGCCACTTGACAATCTCGTCATACCGCAGCATTACCCGCTGCATGTCCCCCTATGACACCCTGTGTGTACCCCTTATCAATCTCGTCATACCGCGACATTACCTCCTACATGTCCCCCTTTGACACCCCATGTGTCCTTGACATCCTGTGTGCCTCTTGACAATCTCGTCATACCGCGACATTACCTCTGCATGTCCCCTTTTAACACCCATGTGTTCTTGACATCCTGTGTGCCCCTTGACAATCTCATCATACCGTGGTATTACCTCGTACATGTCCCTTTTTGATACCTTCGTGAGTCTTTGACATCCTGTGTGTCCCTTGACAATCTCGTTATACCGCGGCATTACCTCCTGTATGTCCCCTTTTGGACACCCCCGTGTGTCTTTGACATTCTGTGTGCCCCTTGATAATCTCGTCATACCACGGCATTATCTCTTGCATGTATCCCTTTCGACACCCCGTGTGTCCTTGACATCCTGTGTGCCCCTTGACAATCTCGTCATACCGCGGCATTACCTCCTGTATGTCCCCTTTTGGACACCCCTGTGTGTCTTTGACATTCTGTGTGCCCCTTGATAATCTCGTCATACCACAGCATTATCTCTTGCATGTCTCCCTTTCGACACCCCGTGTGTCCTTGACATCCTGTGTGCCCCTTGACAATCTCGTCATACCGCGGCATTACCTCCTGCATGTCCCCCTTCGGACACCCCGTGTATCTTTGACATCCTGTGTTTACCTTAATAACTCATTTGTCATACCGCTACACCTCCTGCATGTCCTCCTTCTGACATTCCATGTGTCCTTCGGTTGTTTTGGCTGAATACCTCCGGGTAATGGCATAGCAACCAATCCAGCTAGCACCTTCGGGACATGCCATCTTTCATAGCATCCATCAATCCCCAACATAAGTAGCCCATACTACTCTTCATCCCTTAGAGTAGCCCTAACTACTTTCTTCTTTCCTCAAGTCGCTCATATCCCCAGCCGGTATAGGCAGGCGTATTGCACCACTTTCACAGCATGTATACATATCATCATTTCCTTAAAATGCAATCCTGGTGTAAAAATGGGATGATTCCAGTCTATGCCGTTCAATTGCCAACTTGACACTCTTCAGCAAAGGGGGTAGCTGTAAGCACCCAATTTTTACATCCCCTTAATCATGGTTAAACATTTTAACCATGGTTAATCCCCCTAACCCTAGTCAGGCCCTAGTCAAACCCTAGGTAAATCCCAGTCAAACCTTAGGTAAACCCTGGTCAAACCCTAATCAAAGCCTAGGTAAACCCCAGTCAAACCCTAGTCAAACCCTAGGTAAACCTTGGTCATGCCTTAGTCAAACCCTAGGTAAACCCCAAGTATACCCTGGTCTAACCCTAGGTAAACCCTAGTCAAACCCTAGGTAAACCCTAATCAAACCCTAAGTAAATCACAGTAAAACCCTAGTCAAAAGCTAGGTAAACCCTGATCAAACCCTAGTCAAACCCTAGGTAAACTCCAGTCAAACCCTAGTCAAACCCTTGGTAAACCCTAGGTAAACCCTGCTCAAACCCTAGTCTAACCCTAGGTAAACCCTAGTCTAACCCTAGGGCCCAAAAACCTTAAAAACCAAAGCCAAACCCTCTGTGGGCCCAAGCATGGGCCCACAAACCCTAGAAGCCATTGATGTGGGGCCCACATACTCAAATTCAAAACTCTAGGAATGACGGTAATCTTATTACCGCCATTTCCTTATTTAAGCAGTTGCACAATGAATCAGGCCAATTACAAACCTGTTGGACCCATTTTAGCAAAAAAGGTAATGGCGGTAGAGTTTCTACTGCCATTCCTCATTTTGGCTAAGTCAGGAATGGAGGTAGAACCTCTACTTCCATTACTAGATTTCTGGTTTGTAGTGCAGCTGGCACCCCTAGCCTCCTCAGCTCCACTCCCCTGGGGTTCTCCACCTTCTCAAGAATTCCTAGAATGCCCTAGGTCCTCCATAACTCTATATAAACCCCCTCCTCTATGAGTTGAAAGCACTCCAAAATTCTAGTAAAAAATCCTTGTAGGATTTCGGCCAATAGTCCCCCCTCTTTCCAAGCTCGGGTATTCCACCTGAGACCACCCCAGGCAACCCAGAAGTTGTCTCAATCCATCCCCATCCTCCTACAGCTGCAAATCAGCCCACCACCACTGCCATACCGTCTTGAAGGTCGAAGCCGAGAGAGAGTAGGCCCTCCCCTACTCCTGCATTTTGTTTTTTTGTTTGTATAAACTCTATAAGGCCCTTGGTCCTACTCCAGGGGCCATTTTGCTTCTGTTATTTACTTGTTCACCCAAGGATTGAGGTCCCCCTACCTCTTCATAGGCTAAAGGGAGTTCAATGCCCCACCGTGCATGGAACTTCCTTTAGGCTTCTGGGGGTCCCTCAGGCCATGAGGGGTCCCCTGGAACAGCCCCTAGGGGGGAAAGTCATTTCTGAAAAATGCCAGGAATTGCGGTAAACTCAGTATCGCCATTCCTGGGCTTTCCTGTTGTAGTAGTTGTAGCCCTCATGTTTGTGGGCCCGGATCCATTCCAGGGTCATGGTTAGGTCCCCCTACCTCTTAGCTATCTACCCTGGTCATTCCAGGGTCTAACTTTTTGTTTAACCATGGTTAAATCACCCAAAAGAGTAGACTGTCCATAATGGCGGTAGATAGTCTACCGTCATTATCTATTACTATTTATATGAGTTCAGCCCATTGTAGGGTCCACTCTAGGCCACCTTCAGGGCCCACCAAAGGCCTAGAACCTTCCTTGGACTCCCCTCTTTAACCCTGACTGGTCCTTGACCCTTGGGTTCATCCCTATCTCAAACCCTAGGCCTGCAAACCCACCCTGGAAGTGTTTGATAATGGCAGTAATATCTTTACCGCCATTATTAAATTTTTGATCTTTTGGACTTTGCACATGGCCCAGACTAGGTAGGAGGTCATTCTAGGTTCTACCATGCTCTCTGGGCCCAGCCTGACCTGTCTAGATCTTTAACCAGGATTAACTCAATCCTGATTAACTTTTAACCATGGTTAAGTACCCATTAACCCTTGAAAAATCAGGAAATTTTCAAAAAATCGTTCTGAAATTTCTAAGTGACCAAAATTTATTTGCTTTGGCCTCTTTACCATGGTTAGTAGCCCTAACCATGGTTGACTTCCCATTTAACTCAAGTTAGCAACCCTAACCTTGGTTAAAACCATTTTTTACCTACCAAGCCTAATCTCGTAGCTTACCTGGCTTACCCTTGGCCTTCCGGCCCTAACCTTGTTATCCTCAACTGTGGTTAGCAATCCTAACCATGGTTAGTTTGACCCTTAACCACGGTTAGTAACCCTAACCTTAGTTAAACCTATCCTTGGCCTACTGGGCCTATTCTAAGTCTACCAGACTTACCCCTTGGCCTACCAAGCCTAAACTAGTCTACCGGACTAATCCTTAGTCTACTGGACTAACCCTTAGTCTATCAGGCCTAAACCACGCACTTGACCAACCCGATCTGAAGGGAATCCAGATAAAAAATTTATGCGGAAAATTGGATCCCGAGGATCATTACACCATAGAATACAAATAATTCTATCTAAATTTTTAGATAATTACCTCGGTGAATGATATTCACCGGTGAAGTAAAAACCAACTCGAATTGTCAAAACTCTTTGTAGAGATTTCTCGAAGAAATACTTGAAGCTCGATCCTTCTTCTTCACTATCCCCGTGAAGCCTTTGAATCTTTTCTTGATCTTGAAGAAAAGAAAGAGAAGAGGAAGAGATGTTGGTGCAGACTTTCTATCACACAAACACTAAGGGTTCAAAACCCTAACTTCAAAACTTGAAATCATCAAAGGGAGGGGATCACGAAAATTGAAGGGAGAAAAATCTCCCTAGAGGCTCACGGTTTTGAGAGAGAGGGGAGAGAAAAAATTAATGATTGAATTATTTCTCCTACGGTTGGGGATTATATAGAATTTGAACTATTCAAATCCTACACCAATTAGGAAACATCCCTATTAAAGAGAGTTTCTAATTAATGGACTTCTAATTAATTCATAATTATTTAGTGTTACAAACCTTCTAATTTTGGGATTTCCTTTTCTAAAAAGGATTCCATAATTAAAGGGTGTGTAACTAATTCCTAGATTCTAGGAATTCCAACAACCCAACAAACTCCTAATTAATAGGATTCATAATCCAATTAGGAAACCCCACAAAGGGGTGGGGGTGAGCTATAGGGGGCGTGAGCCCATGGTGCTTGGTCTCCAAGTTTTAATTAAACTCATTTTTCTCTTTTGTTTCTTGTTTACCAAGATTGGAATCTACTCCCATAATTTAAGGAGTTAACAAACAATAATTAATTAAGTAACATTATCCTAATCTAATTAGGAAACAATAAGTGGGTGCCCCACCCATGGGATTTATTCCATGGGCTTGGGCCCATTAATAAGGTCCATACCATTATGGTTTTATGGATATGGGTCAAACCCATTTCTCCTTATTTAATGTTATTTAAATAATTATAAATATTATCCTTTAATTTGAATTAACAATTAATGTAAACCATAGATTAACTTTTAATCCATTTTATTAATGATTAACATTTAATCATTTAATTTATAGATTAACATTTAATCTATTATTGAGCTTGTATTACTAATATGAGCATCTCCACAGATTGCTCTGGGATACCCTGGCTTACCCAATGTTATCCCATTGACCCTAAATAGGAATTTCATCAGAATTGCAAGTGACGTGAGATATCCATGTTACAATTGAATCCCAGTGTAAGAACATTAACCATTAAGGATCCCACCACATGAACTTCTTAATTCAATCAATCCTTCCAATCACATTATCCCTAATGGGCCTTCGAGATTATTTATACTACCTAACTCATAGCCCATTGCACATCATCCGGGTTTCCAAGACTTCTGATTAAGCCATGAGAAACATTTTCTCTTGTAAAACATTTTGATAAAAACCTTTTTATAAGTATAATATATTTCAAACTTATTTTGTTTCAAAATCACCTACGCATGATTTAAGCTTAATCGACTGTCTTACCCAGAACTTGGATAATCTCTCAATTTAATGAGCATGGATTTCTAGTTTGAAATTCATCATGACTCGAATAGCTTTCTGACTATCCAACTGTCACTGTATTGTAGTCCCTAAGGTAGAGAATACTTTAGTGAAATCAAAACAGTCAGATTACTGTTCAGTTATAAATGAACTCATCAGATCTAAAGATCATTGAAATTGTTCAATGTGAATGAGAGACCAACTATCTGATAGTATGTTTATGCAAGAGGTCTCTCATTGCATGCAATCAGTCAGTGTACATTTAAGCACCCATATGTTGATGTGTAGTCTCCACTACAATAGTTCGAGATAAAACTACATCTCAACTATTGAGAACATCTTAGCATTGTGGCAGCCATATAAGTGAAGTGTCTAGCTTCACCCATAGCTGTGACTATATAAGGTATAAGGAACTGAAAAGCTATATCTGCCTGTGATAGTCCCATCACATAACTTTCCTACAATATATCTTAAGGACCTTTGTCGATATCTCATATCATATAGATCGTCTCATGATCATGGTCAATTACCTATAATGAATACACAATAGATAAAGAAGAAGTCTCTATTAATCAAATTAATAAGAATCTAACAATTTAAATGACTTTTCTGGGCATCATGTCTAACACGGTCAACCAAACCTTAACCTTCGGGTTAGACCATTAGCCACTCTTAGTGCACACACACACATCTCTTAGCCTTTGCACGGGCCCATGTGACAGAACTATGCTTGGTCTGATCTCACCCCTGTGAGTACGTAAGCAACCCAACCCGGGTTCGACTCTAGTTAGCTTTCCCTTTCTTGGGTTAGTATTACTTTAAACACTTAGGCATTTGAACAACAACTTGACTTTAAATTGGCTTAAACCTTCTTTTTTTTCACTAAAAACCTCTTAGAGGGAGAGGGGAATTTGGCAGACCCCTACCGGTTTATTAATAAAAAAGAAATTGGGGGGTGGGGGACATAAACCTTACCCCTAAAGACTCAATAAACACAAACTAAAATAGAAAGAGGGGGACATAAAACTTTCCCCTACAGACTCAATAAGAAGACCTTTAAATGTTAAAAATTTGAAGATATCTTAAACCTAATTTATCCATTTGAATGAGAGCTCTGACTTTTCTAGGGGTATGCTCAAGAGAAAGGAAAGAGTCAGAAATTTGCCTTTGACATCCAATATTAGCAAACTCATCAGCTACAATATTAGCTTCCCGATAAATGTGGTTTAACAAAAAACCATCCAACATACTGCGCTTGATCTGCTTATCCCAATACCAAGTTTTCCATGAACCTTAATTTTTATCATTCCATACATCAACCAGACTCTTGGAATCAGATTCTATGATTACATTTTGAAGATGAGGACTATTACATAGTTTTAATCCATCCAAAAGAGCCCAAGATTCCGCAACAAAGTCAGAACAGATATCATAATGAGATATAGCACCCAGGAACTTTTTATGGCTAATGAATAGTGTATTCAAAGCCAAATGGCATTCCCCGTGTTTGAAATTGGTGTTTATGATAAATTGGGTGATAACGACCCATGTGCAGCATGAAGGAGGGAGTTTAGAGCCCTAAGAATGATGAAAATGAGGTTGGAAACACTCCTATGGGTCTACAGGGGGAAGAAATCAAAATCTGGGGAGTGCGATCGATCATAGGTTAGGTGTGATCAATCGCATGCAGGCGAAATTGGTCCCAAACATTTTGGACTAAGTGTAGTAGATGGGTCTCTAGGTGCGATAGATCACAGGGACCTGCGATTGATCACAAGGGTGTGCGATTGATCACATGCAGGGAAAAATCACACCAAAGTTTTCGGGTTCTTGTGCGACAGATCGCCCTAGGGTGCGATCGATCGTACTGGATCCACGATCGATCGCAGTTAGTGTGCGATCGATCGCACGAATGTGCTGATGCCGAATTTGAGGGTTTGAAACCCTTGGCTTATTAGGGGATCTCATTTTGGGGATTTTCTAAACCTAAAGGAGAGAAAGGAGAAGGGGGAAATCCAAGAGGGGTGTTGGATTGAAGATTAAAGGAGCTCAAGTTGGGGTTTGATCTTCCCCAAATCAAACAAGAGTTCCTTAAATCTCAAGTGGTGTTCTTCTTCAACGTTGGGACTCTAAATCAAAGGGGTTTGTTCAAGATCAAGCTTTGATCTCAAAGGTTAGTACACCCTCCTAACAAGCTTAGTGATAGCCTAGGGTTATTTTAAAGAATGCTTGTGATTAATTTTGAATGTTTTCCTCTTGATATGCATAAATTTCCCTAAAAAAATCAAGATAAATGGAACAAACGTGGATGTGTGGGATGTGAATGGGTTGAGGTGATTGGATGCAATGTGTGGTGATGTATGTGGTATGGTGGAACATTGGAAGGGCATTGTACACATAATGAACACATGTGTAATGTTTGATGAAATGCATGAACTTAAGAACTTGAATAAATGGTTACGAATAAGTTGCACACCAAGTGTTTGATGAAGCGCATAAATGAGAAATTAGCAAATTTAAAGAACAATAATACAAGTATGAATTGAGTAATCTTTCCTAAAGTGTTAACCTTGATCCAATGCTTTATATGCTTGTCTAATTTTCCTCATTCATGATCATATTAAGAATTGAATTGCCACACGCCATTCCTTTAGTTGTACATGTCATCATGATCACGCAAGTGCTACACACACATGTTAGCCTTAAGGTTACAACCATGTGTCCCTCAATTAATTTTATTGATGACATATATAATGAAATAAATCTTGTAATACTAATATCTTCCATAAGCAATTTATTTTACAGCATTCATGAATTAGAAATGAGACTTCAAGCATACTCAAGAACTTTCAATGACTGGAACAAGTCAAGACATGATGAAAATTCCAAATCAAAGCTTTAAGAAGATGTTCAACTATCAACAAAAGGGACTTTAGAAGATTGCCTAGAAGACACTGCTGCTGAAGACCATTGAAGTACAAAGATCTTCTCCATCAAGGTCTTAGTCTAGGTAGTAAGTGTGGTCTGTCTAGGATTTCTTGTAAAAATCCTCAAGTGGTTGATTCGGCGAAAAAGCTCAAAATACTTTAGATTGACCATAGGTCCCTTGAACAAATATTAAAATATGGTTAAAGACCTTAAAACATGTTAATCATGCTTATATAGGTTAAGTACAAAACCTTTGAATCAAATAATACTTTAAAGGTTTTGAAAATGGATTCTACAAATAAAATTAGCCTATCCTGTTGATCAGATAGGCCATCTAGCCGATTAGGCAGACCATCCAGTCAATCACATGGTCCATCCAGCCGATCACTCCTTCCTCTAATCGACTGGAGAGAACAAAACTCCCTAGAACGTGTTTTTATGATCCAGCTGATCAGGAAACTGATCCAGGCGATCAGGCAACCATCCAGCTGATTAGGAGGCTCCTCTAATTAATTGGATAGTTCAGAAAAATTCTGAAAAACCGTTCTTTATTGCCAACGGCTATATTTATAACGGGTTTTTCGTATTTAATGATCATCAAACGGTAATAAATTTCTAATCACTATAAATATAAGTGATCTTTGAATGATCAAATAATGATAACACTCACTCCTACATTATTACATTGAAAATTACTCTCTTGAGCTTAAAAATCCCAAATCTGCAAATGATACTCTATTTTTTTTCTCTTTGAGCTAAAATCCAATCTTCCACTTGAGATATTTCATAGAGCTTGATATTCCATTCATATCTAACTCTTAAAGGAGTTTATCTTTCGGATCTAAGATCCAAAATCTGTTATCATCATCCAAGAACCTGTGTGTTCCGTGAAGCTGTTGCTTCGTGTAAACCAGAGAGGGTTGTGCTCTAGGTTCTGTACGGTTCACCTCAACCAGAAGAGAGGTTGTAAAGGGTTTAGGCTTCACCAGATTAAGAAGTCTGTACAGACATGGACTATAGTGGAATCCTCCAAGCTAGTGTTGCTTAAGGTGAGGAGTAGGCTGGGTTTGCCGAACCTAAAAAACAACTCTGTGTTTGCACTCTTTTACTCTTTCTCCTTCTTCTTGTGCACTTAAATTACTTTATCTGGTTTGTGCTTAGTTGCATTCCTTTTAGCTTTTATTTTCCGCATTTAAAAAGGAATAATTTTTTATTTTGCCATTGACCCTATTCACCCCCCCTCTAGGGTCTATATCTGGGCAACACACACGCATGCACGCATGAACTGAGTTTTCTAAAGTTTAAATATATATAAAAACAAATGAAAAAAAGTCATGTGATTTACGATACAAATGATAAAGCTGGACATTAGGCCGGTCAAGGGTAGAGTATATCGCAAGATATGTCATACGTGGCTCACAAGTAAACAAGCATGATTAAGCTGGACATCGGCCAGTCAAGGGTAGGGCATATCGCAAGATATGTCATACCTGGCTGAAAAGAAAACAAGTTGATCAAGCCGGACAAAGGGCCGGTCAAGGATGTTGGTGTACCCTTTTCTATATATATATATATTCGTTGAAGGGAATTTACATTCCCTACTCACAAGTCGCTACAAGGGCACTAACATCTGGCTCACAAGTAAACAAGTCAAGTCATGGCAAGCAAAACAAGCAAGATAAGTGATTCCATGCAAGACAAAATACATGTGATTCCCACGAGATAAGAACAAGTTTTAACACGACAAGCAAGTTTTGAAAAATACGAAAGACTATTTTTTAAGAACAAGACATGACTTTTAAAGTATGAGTTTTATTGGAGTTTTCGCATTCACTCATGCATGTCACGATTACTACATTGCTTTAACTTAGATGCTATGAATGTTAGATGTTGTTATAATTGTTTTAAATTGATATGATGAATTGTATCTCGTTGTTTCTATTGTGTTTTGTTATTACTATTGTTAGCCTATAGCACCCCGGACTTTTTCATCCTTAATGAATAGCACCTTCGTAGCTAATTGGCCGTTTTTGTAGTCTAATTAATAAATAAGGGAGAAATCGGAAATTCCAAAACGTTAGAAATGTTTATTTTTGAAAGACGAACCCAACGCAAGTTGAATCGTCAAAATCCGACGAGCGAGTCAAAAGATATGGTCAAAACAGTCCAGACATACAGAGCACCGATCGCTCGGTCCAGTCAGCGATCGATCAGTCCACAACCGATCGATCGGTAGCTATCGCACGGTCAGAAATTTTGTATGGGAAAATTTTCCAGAGAGTGAGTTTTTGACCGGTCGATCGGTCATAAACACCGATCGCTCGGTAGGCAACCGATCGATTGGTCATAACCACCGATCGCTCGGTCTTCGCGTTTTTGCAGAAATTTCAGTAAGGGCGTTTTCGTCTTTTGGGTGTTAAACCCTTACCCATAAGGGTTTGCTCGACCCTTTGAGGCCTCACTTACAACATTTGAGGGATTTTGAGAGATAGAGAGAGAAGTGGAGAAAGCTCTAACCTAGGGTTTGGTTTTGAGAAGGAAATCAAAGGGGGTTTAAGAACCATAGCTCACCCCAACTCGAGTTGCTTCAAAATCGAGGCTCAAGCTCGTGTGTGAACCATTCTCCAAGCTAGGGCAGCAACCCAAGCACGTTTTTGAAACCCAAGCACGTTTTTGAAAGGGGTTTCTTCCCCAACTCAAGTCTCCTTCAAGCAAAGGTGTTCTTCTTTCAAGTTGGAGCTTCAATCAAGGTTTCTACCAAGGATCAAGCCTTGATTTAAGGTTAGTACACCCTACTAACTTTCCCTAGCAATAACCTAGGTTTTCTAGTGTAAATGGTGATTCTATATATATTATGCTTTTCCTTCCCTATGCATTGTATTAACTCAACAAATATAAACAAGATAAAGGAAATGGAATGAATGTGTGGATGGGAGATTGGATGTGGCGATTGGATGCCGAATGTGATGCATGATGTGTGGGTTGTGGATTGGAAAATGGAGGATGGGCATAGTACAAATAACAAACTTACCATTGTGTGATTGAATGGAAAATATGCATTTAAAAGAAGGAGATAAACTACTAAGGAATAATGTATGAAAGTGTTTGACAAAATACCTAAACTATGAATAAATGATCTCAATGAAGAATATGGAAATGGGTTTTATGTGCGCGTTCTTATAAATGATAAATTGATCAAATGTTATGCAAACTACTTATGTTACCTATGTTCATATCATGAATTGAATTGAAATGTCATATTTTGGTTATTCCCATTATCATGATTGTCACTATGGACACGTACACGAGCACGCATGATAGCATGAACCGTGATTTCAAGAGCATGTGCATATAATAAACAACAAGAAATATTGCATGTCAAGGAGGTTGGTAGCCCAGGGACATTCGGGTGCTAGCCTCTGGCTCACAAGTGCATTGCATAACAAGGAGGTTGGTAGCCCAGGGACATTCGGGTGCTAGCCTCTGGCTCACAAGTGCATTGCATAACAAGGAGGTTGGTAGCCCAGGGAGGATTCGGGTACTAACCTCTGGCTCACAAGTGCATTGCATATCAAGGAGGTTGGCAGCCCAGGGAGATTCGGGTGCTAGCCTCTGGCTCACAAGTTACAAGATGATGATCATGCATTCATGCATGCACGCATACATGATTTCTACGAGGCATACCGGGACATGACAGGGGTTTTCAAGCATGAGTTTTATCGGCGTTTTCGCATTCATGTACGCACGTCAGGATGCTTGTATTATGTCATGCCCTATACTGTTTCTTTGTGATGTTTCTATTACTGCTTGTATGATATTACTATTGTGTGTTTTATTATTGTTATGGTCTGCTAGTAGCTTGTACTCGCTGAGTATTCCATGCTCAGCCGTACTTTCATGTCGGCAGGTACTGAGGGAGCCCTCGACCCGGAGCCTTGGGTTGAGGAAGAGTATATAGAGGAGAGAGAGCCGGCTATTCCATTACAGTCTCAGGCGGACCGAGACCTCGATGCGTGGCCATACCTCGACTACTGTTGAGGGGAGAGTATGAGAGGGTCTTGTGTATTTTGATATTTTGATAGGTGGGCCTGTCCACCTTAGATTTAGACATGTCTTGTACTTATGTTAACTTGGAATACTATTTTGGATCATCAGGAGAAATGAAAATTTGTTTACGCTTCCGTATATATGATAGCTTCCGCGCTCTGATTATCGTTATGAGTACTGTATTTTATCTTGTGCATTACAGGATGGTTTGATAGGTTCGCAGTGTGACACCTAAAATATCCCTAAACTCCTAGGGGGTATTTCGGGGCGTTACAGAGTGGTATCAGAGCTCTAGGCATTAGAGTCCCTAGGGTCACTTAGATGATTGAACAAGGTATTAGAATCACCTTAGAGAGTTGTATTCCAAGTATAGACTAACAAGTTAGTCTTAGTCAAAATGGGTTGAACTTCAACCGAACATAGAGTCCTACACTAGGAACACGGATTGTACGTTATGCTATTGTGTTATATACCATGTGTACATTATTTGTGTTGTACTTATTAAATGTGCTTGATGAATATGTATTAAGTGAATTGTGAAATTGTACTAAATGCGTATCCAAGTTAGACTCATGTTGTATTGTCGTTCTCAGGAGAAATCATGAGACGCAATACCCGGGGTCGCGGGTACAACACGAGGGGTAATGGAGGTGATGCTCCATCGGGTGATGATCAACCCGACTTTGCCCAAGCATTCGCATCCATAGCCGAGACCTTGGCTATGTTGGCGGCAAGGCAACCGGCCACTCCGCCTAATGCGGCACTTATACCGGCTCCTCCTAACCGAGCCCAAGCCGGGATAGAAGCTTTTCGGAGGATGAGACCTCCAACTTTTTGTGGAAGCATTGATCCACTTGTTGCCGAGGGTTGGATCCGGCAACTTGAGAAGATATTCTCGGTATTAGCACCTACTGAAGTGGAAAGGGTCACATGGGCCGCCTTTATGCTTGAAGGCGAGGCCGATCATTGGTGGAAGTCTGCACTTCGGACCCGAGAGTTGACCCGGCAAGGTCAAGATTGGACTTGGGAGGAATTCTTGGAGGTTTTCGACAAGAAGTACTTCCCAGTCGGGATGAAAGAAAAGATGGAAGTCGAATTCATTACCTTGGAGCAAGGTAATATGTCCGTAGCGGCTTATGAAGCCAAATTTTCGGAGCTATCTCGATTTGCTCCACACATGATAGCGACCGAGGCTATGAAGGCCCGAAAATTCGAGAGGGGGTTGAAGGCCTACCTCAAGGATCGTGTCTCGATGTTTCGACATGAGACATATTCAGAAGTTGTGGACAAGGCATTGTTGGCCGAGTCGAATTCCGAAGAGTTCTTTAAGAGAAGAGGAATGGAGAAAGGACAGTCAAGTAGTTCAGGGGAGAAAAGGGCAAGGACTAGCTTGTATCAGTCCGCAGGGCCGGCTCAGTCACAGAGGATGTATTCGGCACCACAGGCCCCTCACTCTTTTGCTCCACCGGCCTTTCGCCCGGCTACCTCATATGCTCCTCGCCCCGCAGTTACTCAGGCTACGGGATATGCTCCTTCCTCCTATTTGCATGATGTTTGCACTCTTTGTGGGAGGAGGCATCCAGCGGGAGAATGCCGGAGAGTTTCAGGAAGTTGCTTTCATTGTGGTGACCAAGGCCACATGGTCAGAGATTGTCCCCGGCGTCAATTTCCAACTCAGTCTTCAGGGAGCAGGCCCCCGGTTAGGCAGACATCTCAGCCTAGCTCTTCTCAGGCTTCGAGGGCCTCACCGTCTACACGGCCTCCTCGCCCAGCCACACAGGGTCGAGTTTTCGCCCTATCAGAGAGAGACGCACGTGCATCCGACGATGTCGTGCAAGGTACGCGAGAATTTTGAGATTAAGTTGTATAAAATTTCTATGGTTTGCTTTGTGAGTTTCTATACTAAGGGTTACCTATGTATGATGCTTGTTGTTTGAAATCTACTAATAGTAGTCACTTAATCGCACAGGCGCTTTGTTAGTGAACGAATGTCTTGCCCGAGTGTTGATCGACACAGGATCCACTCACTCCTTTGTGTCGCCTAGTTTCGCAAAGGGATTTTTGAATGAGGCTACTCCGTTAAAGCAGGAGTTGACCATTGCAACTCCACTCGGCAAGTCAGTTGATACGGACAAGATATTCGGGGATAGTGTGGTTCAAGTGGGGGAGAATGAACTGTTAGCCGATCTCATCGTCCTAGATTTTCAAGACTTGGATTTTGATGTCATCTTAGGGATGGATTGGTTGTCAAACCATCACGGGCATGTTGCGTGTTTTGAGAAGATGGTGAATTTCAAGCCGGAAGGGGGTAAGCCTTTTCACTTCCGAGGATTAAGAGAGAGGGACATTGCTCGCCTCGCAGCCTTGAGTGTAACAAACCTAGAAGCACAAAACTCCTCGGCCATTCCGGTCGTGAGTGATTTCTTGGACGTGTTTCCGGAGGAACTTCCCGGGTTACCTCCGAATCGGGAGATTGAGTTCGCTATAGAGCTTACTCCGGGCACCGCTCCAATTTCAAGAGCCCCATATAGAATGGCCCCGATAGAGCTTGAAGAATTGAAGAAGCAAATTGAGGAGTTACAACAACTTGGTTTCATCCAACCAAGTGTGTCACCGTGGGGAGCTCCGGTCCTTTTTGTAAAGAAGAAAGACGGGTCGATGAGAATGTGTATAGACTACCGTCAGTTGAACAAGGTAACTATCAAGAATCGTTATCCCTTGCCAAGGATCGATGACTTGTTCGACCAACTGAAGGGAGCGAGATTCTTCTCCAAAATTGATCTTAGATCGGGGTATCATCAATTAAGGATCAAGGCGGAAGATGTTCCGAAGACGGCCTTCAGGACTCGGTATGGGCATTACGAGTTCCTTGTCATGCCTTTTGGGCTGACGAATGCACCGGCGGCATTCATGGATTTGATGAACCGGGTGTTCCGATCTTATTTGGATCGATGCGGGATTGTATTCATTGATGACATTTTGGTGTATTCCCAGACACGGGAAGATCACGCGCGAGGCCTCCGCCTTGCTTTGGAGATATTGAGAAAGCATAGGCTATATGCCAAATTGAGTAAGTGCGAGTTCTGGATAGAGAAGGTCGCATTTCTTGGACACGTGGTGTCGGCCGAGGGTATTTTTGTAGATCCAGCCAAGGTTGAGGCAGTCATGAGTTGGGAGAGGCCCAAGAGCGTCACGGAGATACGTAGTTTCCTCGGATTGGCAGGCTACTACCGGAGATTTGTGGAGGGATTCTCCAGTCTGGCTGCACCTCTCACCTACTTGACAAGGAAAAATGCAAAGTTCAGTTGGAGTGACCGATGTGAAGTAAGTTTCCAAGAGTTGAAGAAACGCCTCACCACAGCCCCTGTCCTTACTGTGCCATCTGGACCTTTTGGGTATGAGGTGTATAGTGATGCCTCGCACGTCGGACTCGGGTGTGTCCTAATGCAACACAAGAAAGTCATTGCCTATGCATCAAGGCAGTTGAAAGAGCATGAAAAGAACTACCCCACTCACGACTTGGAGCTTGCGGCGGTCGTGTTTGCACTTAAAATTTGGCGACATTATCTGTACGGGGTGGAGTTCTATGTGTACACGGACCACAAGAGCCTCAAGTATCTCTTTTCCCAAAAAGAGTTAAACTTACGACAACGGCGTTGGATTGAGTTCTTAAAGGACTTCGAGTGCACTATCCCAATATCACCCGGAAAAAGCAAATGTGGTGGCAGACGCTCTGAGTAGGAAACCATCGGGGTTGTTGGCTCACATGTTGGTGCGGGAATGGAGACGTTAGGACGATTTGGCAAATCTAGACATCAGTGTGAACGATTCTGTCCGCAGTCCGGTTTTGGCAAAGGTTACAGTTCGGCCGTAACCTTATAGACTTGATCCAGGAGTATCAAGCAACAGACACTGACTGTGGGCTTTCCGGGATAAGGAAGTGGCAAGCGGTATACGGATTCTCTCCTCAACTAGCCAGGTGCTATATATCAAGGGAAGACTTTTGTCCCAGCCAATGTAGACCTTCGGAGAGGGATTATGGACGAGGCTCACGGGTCTAAAGTATAAGTGCAAAAAATCCAGGAGGGAGACAAGATGTATCGGACCTCAAGAGACTTTTGGTGGCGAACATGAGAGGAGGTTGCGGAGTATGGGAAGGGGTTTGGTGTGCCAACAGGGGAAAGAGGAGCATTTGGACCGGCGGGTCTTTTGCAGTCTCTCCATATCCCGAGTGGAACTGGGAACATTATCTATAGGACTTTATCGTGGGGGTGCCGAGGACGGGAGGAAAGACCGATGCGATATGGGTAGTTGTTGATAGACTCACGAAGTCCGCTCATTTCTTACCGTACCGGACTACATTCAACCCAATCAGTTAGCGGAGCTATACATCAAGGAAATAGTCCGATTACAGGGGTGCAGTGAGTATTGTGTCGGATAGAGACCCAAGATTCACATCAGTTTTGGAAAGTTTTCAAGGTGCAATGGGCTCCGGTAGACTTAGCACAGCATTTC
>JABCRI010000870.1:7500-15000 GCA_015143295.1 Tetracentron sinense
GACCCTGACTGAGACCCTGATGCAACATGACCGAGACCCTGATGCAACATGGCCGAGACCCTGACTGAGACCCTGATGCAACATGACCGAGACCCTGATGCAACATGCCATGCCATGCCACCTACAAGATCCTCGACATTTGGGCTAGGTTCATCCCTAAAGTTGCCAAAAATCCCTCAATATTGGAAAGAGGTTCGTGTCCAACATGCCATGATGCAACATGGCCGAGAGGCTGCCCGGGAGCATGATGCATCATATGTCCGGGCACCCCTAATAATGGGAAGAGGTTCATGCCCCGCATGCCATGCCTTGCTCATTCAACAGTCTTTGGTGGGATTGTTGCCATGCCTACAAGATCCTCGGCATTTGGGGGCATCAAAACAACATATATAAGTTTCAAACTAATTTTCTTAGTTTGTCATTGATTTCTAGGTTATCTTTGGCATTATAAAGAGTTTCCTAATTTTAAATACCTTTTCTTACTATTTATCGCATTTTTTACTTGAAAAATGAAAATAATTCATTTTAAATGCATATCGAGTCCCAAAAATTAGAAAGACTCTCAAATTAGTATTCTCAAACATTTCTATTGTGCTTTCATCAATCATAACCCATTTCTACTATCTTTTGTATCATTGTTTCCCAATTATCGCTAATTTCCCCATTTTCACAAGAAAAATTCAAAACCTTATTTTAAGACACCTTTTGGGACCCAAAACATTTTCTAAAATCCTAACTATTATTCTTACATGTTCCCGTGAAGTTTCGTAATTTTTGGACACCGTTTACTATTTTTCCTATTTATCGGGTATTAAATATTCAAAAATTAATTATGCTCTCTATTTTTCTTCATCCAATGGTACCATTGGATCTTCGGGACAACTTGGTTTGCTCAAAAAAACCCCAGTATGACTCCACCGGCAGGGGTGATGTTTCCTTCTGGAAGATGGTAAAGGGCTTAACATCCACCTTGAGGAGGGGGTAGTGCTCTCAAGCCTTGCTGGGCTGGCCAGCTAGCTTGACCGAGCATGTTGCAACGTGATGGGACATGATGCTAAGTGTGTGGGTCACGAAGGGAAGGTTGCTTGGTTGTGATGCTTAGATGTTCCTCCTCGACCTCGAATGCCCGAGGTGCACATCCAACCTGCCCGAGCTGACCAAAACGAGTATGCAACCATGTGTTCGATGAAATGCCCGAGTGAGCTTATTGGTGAAATTCAGCCTTGATCAGGACAAGATCTTGGCCATTGCTTAGATGTCCCTTGTTGGTTGACCGAGATGCCCCCAATGATGCAAAATAGCCAAGCAACATGATGCAAAATGGCATAGACCCTGCCCGGGAGCCTGTTGCAACATGGCCGAGATCCTGCCCGGTAGCCTGGTGCAACATGGCCGTGACCCTGCCCGGGAGCCTGGTGCAACATGGCCGTGACCCTGCCCGGGAGCCTGTTGCAACATGGCCGAGACCCTGCGCGGGAGCCTGTTGCGACATGACCGAGCATCCTGATGCATCATGGCCGAGAGCCTGTTGCGACATGACCGAGCATCCTGATGCAACATGGCCGGGAGCCTGTTGCGACATGACCGAGCATCCTGATGCATCATGGCCGAGAGCCTGTTGCGATATGACCGAGCATCCTGTTGCAACATCACCGAGCACCCTGATGCATCATGACCGAGCATCCTGATGCATCATGACCGGGAGCCTGTTGCGACATGACCGAGCATCCTGATGCAACATGGCCGAGAGCCTGTTGGGACATGACCGAGCATCCTGATGCATCATGGCCGGGAGCCTGTTGCGACATGACCGAGCATCCTGATGCAACATGGCCGAGAGCCTGTTGGGACATGACCGAGCATCCTGATGCAACATGGCCGAGAGCCTGTTGGGACATGACCGAGCATCCTGATGCATCATGGCCGAGAGCCTGATGCAACATGGCCGAGCATCCTGATGCAACATTGCTGGGCACCCTGATGCAACATGACCGGGAACCCCGATGCAACATGGCCGAGAGCCTGATGCAACATTACTGGGCACCCTGATGCAACATGGCTGGGTACCCTGATGCAACATTACTGGGCACCCTGATGCAACATGGCCGGGCACCCTGATGCAACATGGCCGAGAGCCTGATGCAACATTACTGGGCACCCTGATGCAACATGGCTGAGAGCCTGATGCAACATGACTGGGCACCCTGATGCAAAATGACCGAGCACCCTGATGCAACATGTTGGGACACTTGGTGCAACATGACCGGGAAGTCCGATGAAAAATGTTGGGACACTTGGTCACCAGGAAGGCCGACCGATGAAAAATGTTGGGACACTTGGTGACCGGAAAGGCCAGCCGATGCAACATGTTGGGACACTTGGTGCAACATGACCGGGAAGGCCGATGCAACATGTTGGGACACTTGGTGCAACATGCAACCTGGCCGAGACCCTGTTGCAACATGACCGGGAGCCTGATGCATCATGGCCGAGAGCCTGTCCGGGAGCCTGATCCATCATGGCCGAGACCCTGACCGAGAGCCTGATGCAACATGACCGGGAGCCTGATGCATCATGGCAAAGAGCCTGACCGAGTGGCTGATGCAACATGACCGGGAGCCTGATGCATCATGGCCGAGATCCTGACCGAGGGGCTGATGCAACATGACCGGGAGCCTGATGCATCATGGCAAAGAGCCTGACCGAGTGGCTGATGCAACATGACCGGGAGCCTGATGCATCATGGCCGAGATCCTGACCGAGGGGCTGATGCAACATGACCGGGAGCCTGATGCATCATGGCCGAGAGCCTGTCCGGGAGCCTGATCAATCATGGCCGAGAGCCTGATGCAACATGACCGGGAGCCTGATGCATCATGGCCGAGAGCCTGTCCGGGAGCTTGATGCATCATGGCCGAGATCCTGACCGAGGGGCTGATGCAACATGACCGGGAGCCTGATGCATCATGGCCGAGACCCTGTCCGGGAGCCTGATGGAACATGGCCGAGACCCTGACCGAGAGGCTGATGCAACATGACCGGGGACCTGATGCATCATGGCCGAGATCCTGACCGAGAGGCTGATGCAACATGACCGAGAGGCTGATGCAACATGACCTGGGACCTGATGCATCAAGGCCGAAATCCTGACCGAGAGGCTGATGCAACACGACCGAGACCCTGATGCAACATGACCGAGAGCCTGACCGAGACCGTGATGCATCATGGCCGAGATCCTGACCGAGAGGCTGATGCAACATGACCGAGACCCTGATGCAACATGGCCGAGAGCCTGACTGAGACCCTGATGCAACATGACTGAGACCCTGATGCAACATGACCGAGACCCTGATGCAACATGGCCGAGACCCTGACCGAGGGGTTGATGCCACATGACTGAGACCCTGATGCAACATGACTGAGACCCTGATGCAACATGGCCGAGACCCTGACTGAGACCCTGATGCAACATGACTGAGACCCTGATGCAACATGGCCGAGACCCTGACTGAGACCCTGATGCAACATGACTGAGACCCTGATGCAACATGGCCGAGACCCTGACCGAGAGGTTGATGCCACATGACTGAGGGGCTGATGCAACATATGACCGAGACCCTGATGCAACATATGTCCGAGCACCCTTAATTGTTGGAAGAGGTTCCCGTCCAACATGCCATGCCATGCCACCTACAAGATCCTCGACATTTGGGCTAGGTTCATCCCTAAAGTTGCCAAAAATCCCTCAATATTGGAAAGAGGTTCGTGTCCAACATGCCATGATGCAACATGGCCGAGAGGCTGCCCGGGAGCATGATGCATCATATGTCCGGGCACCCCTAATAATGGGAAGAGGTTCATGCCCCGCATGCCATGCCTTGCTCATTCAACAGTCTTTGGTGGGATTGTTGCCATGCCTACAAGATCCTCGGCATTTGGGGGCATCAAAACAACATATATAAGTTTCAAACTAATTTTCTTAGTTTTTCATTGATTTCTAGGTTATCTTTGGCATTATAAAGAGTTCCTAATTTTAAATACCTTTTCTTACTATTTATCGCATTTTTTACTTGAAAAATGAAAATAATTCATTTTAAATGCATATCGAGTCCCAAAAATTAGAAAGACTCTCAAATTAGTATTCTCAAACATTTCTATTGTGCTTTCATCAATCATAACCCATTTCTACTATCTTTTGTATCATTGTTTCCCAATTATCGCTAATTTCCCCATTTTCACAAGAAAAATTCAAAACCTTATTTTAAGACACCTTTTGGGACACAAAACATTTTCTAAAATCCTAACTATTATTCTTACATGTTCCTGAGAAGTTTCGTAATTTTTGGACACCGTTTACTATTTTTCCTATTTATCAGGTATTAAATATTCAAAAATTAATTATCAAATACAAAAAGTCCGAAAATTAAAAATTCTTGTGCGAGATTGTGCTCTCTATTTTTCTTCATCCAATGGTACCATTGGATCTTCGGGACAACTTGGTTTGCTCAAAAAACCCCAGTATGCCTCCACCGGCAGGGGTGATGTTTCCTTCTAGAAGATGGTAAAAGGCTTAACATCCACCTTGAGGAGGGGGTAGTGCTCTCAAGCCTTGCTGGGCTGGCCAGCTAGCTTGACCGAGCATGTTGCAACTTGAAGGGACATGATGCTAAGTGTGTGGGTCACGAAGGGAAGGTTGCTTGGTTGTGGTGCTTAGATGTTCCTCCTCGACCTCGGATGCCCGAGGTGCACATCCAACCTGCCCGGGCTGACCAAAATGAGTATGCAACCATGTGTTCGATGAAATGCCCGAGTGAGCTTATCGGTGAAATTCAGCCTTGATCAGGACAAGATCTTGGCCATTGCTTAGATGTCCCTTGTTGGTTGACCGAGATGCCCCCAATGATGCAAAATAGCCAAGCAACATGATATAAAATGGCATAGACCCTGCCCGGGAGCCTGTTGCAACATGGCCGAGATCCTGCCCGGTAGCCTGGTGCAACATGGCCGTGACCCTGCCCGGGAGCCTGGTGCAACATGGCCGTGACCCTTCCCGGGAGCCTGATGCAACATGGCCGAGACCCTGACCGGGAGCCTGTTGCGACATGACCGAGCATCCTGATGCATCATGGCCGAGAGCCTGTTGCGACATGACCGAGCATCCTGATGCAACATGGCCGGGAGCCTGTTGCGACATGACCGAGCATCCTGATGCATCATGGCCGAGAGCCTGTTGCGACATGACCGAGCATCCTGTTGCAACATCACCGAGCACCCTGATGCATCATGACCGAGCATCCTGATGCATCATGGCCGAGAGCCTGTTGCGACATGACCGAGCATCCTGTTGCAACATCACCGAGCACCCTGATGCATCATGACCGAGCATCCTGATGCAACATGGCCAAGAGCCTGTTGGGACATGACCGAGCATCCTCCAGCATCATGATGCATCATGACCGGGAGCCTGTTGCGACATGACCGAGCATCCTGATGCAACATGGCCGAGAGCCTGTTGGGACATGACCGAGCATCCTGATGCATCATGACCGGGAGCCTGTTGCGACATGACCGAGCATCCTGATGCAACATGGCCGAGAGCCTGTTGGGACATGACCGAGCATCCTGATGCATCATGGCCGAGAGCCTGATGCAACATGGTTGAGCATCCTGATGCAACATTGCTGGGCACCCTGATGCAACATGACCGGGAACCCCGATGCAACATGGCCGAGAGCCTGATGCAACATGGCTGGGTACCCTGATGCAACATTACTGGGCACCCTGATGCAACATGGCTGGGTACCCTGATGCAACATTACTGGGCACCCTGATGCAACATGGCTGGGCAGCCTGATGCAACATGACCGGGCACCCTGATGCAACATGACCGAGAGCCTGATGCAACATTACTGGGCACCCTGATGCAACATGGCTGAGAGCCTGATGCAACATGACTGGGCACCCTGATGCAAAATGACCGAGCACCCTGATGCAACATGGCCTTGAGCCTGATGCAACATTGCTGGGCATCCTGATGCAACCTGTCCGAGCACCATGAAGCAACATTGCTGAGCAACCTGATGCAAGATTGCTGAGCACCTTGATGCAACACTACTGAGCACCTTGATGCAACATGGCCTTGTGCCTGATGCAACATTGTTGGGCACCCTGATGTAACCTCTCTGAGCATCCTGAAGCAAGATTGCTGAGCACCCTGATGCAAGATTGCTGAGCACCCTGATGCAACATGACGGAGCACCTTGATGCAACATGGCCATGCACCCTGTTGCAACCTGGCTGAGAGCTTGATGCAACATAACCATGTACCTTGATGCAACATGTTGGGCAACCAGAATGAATAGGGTGAGCTTATCGGCATGCTTTGGGCCCCCGCGATGATGGATTGACTTCGACGCTCATAAAGGTGCATCAGTCTCTTTCCTGAGCGGCATGTTTGGGCCTCCGCGATGATGGATTGACTTCGATGCTCATAAAGGTGCATCAGTCTCTTTCCGGAGCAACTTGCTTTGGGCCTCCGCGATGATGGATTGACTTTGATGCTCATAAAGGTGCATCAGTCTCCTTCCTGAGCGGCTTGCTTTGGGCCCCTGCGATGATGGATTGACTTCAATGCTCGTAAAGGTGCATCAATCTCTTTCCGGAGCAGCTTACTTTGGGCCCCTGCGACGATGGATTGACTTCGATGCTCGTAAAGGTGCATCAGTCTCTTTCCGGAGCAGCTTACTTTGGGCCCCCGTGATGATGGATTGACTTCGATGCTCATAAAGGTGCATCAGTCTCTTGAGCGGGTTGTTTGGGCTTAAGGCAAGAAGGGTACGATGGCTTATACGTACGCACTAAGCGGATTGCTTGTAATTCCTCGGTTCGGGGTTTCTGTGTTTTTGCTTTGCTGAAAAGTTTGGTGAGTCGCAGTTCGTTGATTGAGGCATAGGCTTGCAAGACGTGATCGTGCATGAGTGGCTCTTGGTTCGTGTGCGTTGGTGGGCTACCTGTTTGTACAGCTAACCATTGACGCCCGTTCCTTTTCACATTGTTGGTTGGGTTCCTGATCCGATTTCTGTCCCCCCCCCTCCCCTTCCCTTTGCCTGTGCCTTTGCCTTTGCCTTTGCCATGGTCATGTAGCAACATCCTTCCCCTTGAACTCACTTATACATGCCATGTTTTCTTGGCCTTGATTAGGCTGCCTAAGTAATGCTCTGGAGTTGGTCTTGTTGCACAAGCTGCCTTGCCTAAGTATAGCATATCTACTGTGTCTTGCTTGGCTTTGGCCTAGTTGCACATGCCCAAGCCTTGGCATTGTTTGGGCTGCCCATGTCTTGGTTGGGATTTGCCTTGTTTATGTTTCACCAACCACCAACCATGCTTTCACATTCGCCATTGTTGGTCCCCACCCTAGTGCCTTGCTCATAAAGGTGCATCAGTCTCTTTCCGGAGCAGCTTTGCTTTGGGCCTCCGCGATGATGGATTGACTTCGATGCT
>JABCRI010000870.1:22500-25333 GCA_015143295.1 Tetracentron sinense
TGGGATTCATGGTGCAACAAATGACCCGACCGGGCTGGTCACTTGTTGCAACAATACTGGAGTTGGAGGGCCTGGAGGCAAAACCAGGGGATTCACGACGGGGAAGGGCACGTGGTGCAACAATAAGCGTAGACAAGGCTGGCGGCAACCAGACTAGAAACCGAAGGGACATGAGGTAAGACGGGCTCATGTGGGAGATAATGGCAAACCAGGGACCGACAGGAATGGTCACTTGTTGGCTAACAAACTGGAGTGGAGGAGAACACTGGATGCAAATATGACTAGGAGCAGGTGCATCATTGGGATACATGGTGCAACATGAGCCCGACCAGGAAGGCAATTGGGGCAACAATACTTGCACTTGAAGGAACCGGATGCAACATGACGATCGGGGGGACACTTGTGCCAACAATACTGGAGCATGAGCAACATGGGACGGGGAAAACACTGGTTGCAACATGGCTAGGAAGGCGGTGCAACATATTGGGGACAAGTGGCACCGGGAAGTGACGATGGAAAAATGTTGGGACACTTGGTGACGGGAAGGACGACCAAAATGCAACATGTTGGGACATGGGCATATGAACGGGAAGTTCGATGAAAAAATGTGGGACACTTGGGTCACGGGTAAGGCAGACGATGCAACCATGTTGCGGACCCTTGGTGCAACATGACACGGGAAAGCCTGATGCAACAGTTGGGGATACTTGGGGCAATATGACGGGGTAAGGACCTGTTGGGACCCTGGTGCAACATGATCGGGAGCCCACCTGAAAACGGCTCTGCAGGAAGATAAGGGTCATCGGCTGGAGAGACGGGCACGTCGCGGTGGTTTCCGGTGCGCCCCGGCGGCCTTGACAATACGGAGGACCGAAGTGCCTCCCACGCGGAAGAGGTCGTACTTTCATAACAGCATCAGGTGACTCCACGGGAACAGGCCTCTGGTCGAGGAAACAATGTTAGGCAGGGAAGTCGGCAAAATGGACCGTAACTCGGGGAAGGATTGGATCTGAGGGCTGGGAACGGGGGTTCCCAGTCGAAACCCGTTGGATGTCGGTGGGGTGGGGGGACTGTCGAGATGCTCCAGCGGCGAGTCGGGTCGGCCGCGTGCAGGCAGGGGGCCGGACGGGGAACGGCTCCTTCGGGGCCTCCAGGGCGTCGACAGTCGATCAGAACTGGTGGTTAAGGGGAATTCGACGTTGAAATTAAAAAAAAGAATGGGCGATGGTCCCTGCGGCATTGCTCACGCACAATGTGATTCTGCCAAGTGCTTGTATGTCAAAGTGAAGGGAAGAAAGTCAAACAAGCGGCAGGGTGTAAACGGAGGGAGAACTATGACTCTCTAAGGTAGCCAAATGCCTCTCATCATAATTAGTTGACGCGCGAGAAGGTATTAACGAGATCCCAATGTCCCTGGCTCCTGGCAACATGGCCGCGAGCCTGTGGGAACATGACCGAATCCGGATGCAGATGGCCGGGAGCCTGTTGCGACATGAAACCGAGCATCCTGATGCTACATGGGGCCGAGCAGCGCATGGTGGGACTGAAGAGCATCACTGATGCATCAGGCCGAGAGCGGATGCAACAGGGAAGAGCATCCTGATGCAACATTGCTGGGCACCCGGATGCAACATGACCGGGAACCCCGAGTGCAACAGGCGAGAGCTGACCTTGCAATCATACTGGGCACCCTGTGCAACATGGCTGGGTACCATGGATGCAACATGGCCGGGCACCCTGATGCAACATGGCGATGACCGCCTGATGCAACATTACTGGAACGCCCCTGATTGACAAATGGCTGAGAGGCCCTGACTCCAGAACATGAATGGGCACCCTGATGCAAAAAAAAATGACCGAAGCACCGGAGCAAACATGGCCGCTTGACGACTGAAGGGTGAGCACATTGAATGGAAGCAACCAAGGAGTGCAACGGAGTAGAGCACCATGAAGCAAAATCTGAGCACCCTTATGCAAAGATTGCTGAGCACCTTGCGGCAACAAGATATGCTTGAGGCACCTTGATGGCCGTGAGCTGATTGCAACATGGGGCAACCCTGAGCAAAAACTCTCAAGCACCCGAAGCAACATGCTGAGCACCCTGATGCAAAAGATTGCTGAGCACCGGATGCACCATGACGGCGCACCCTGATGACATGGCCAGACACCGTGGCAACCTGGCGGAGAGCTTGATGCAACTAACCATGTACTTGAGGAAACATGTTGGGCAACAGAATGAACAGGGAGCGATCGGAAGGCTTTGGGGCCCCCGCGTGATGGATTGACTCGATGCTCATAAAGGTGCATCAGTCTCTTTCCGGAGCGGGCACAATGTGGGGCCTCCGCGATGATGGATTTGATTCGATGCTCCATTAGTAAGGTGCATCAGTCTCTTCCCCAGGAGCGGCATGTTGGGGCCTCCCGCGATGATGGATGATTCGATGCTAAAGGTGCATCAGTCTCTTTCTGGTAGAACTTGCTTTGGGCTTGCGCGATGAGGATGACGTCGGGTTTTTATGCTCATAAAGGTGCATTCATTTTGTCTCCTTCCTGAGCGGCTTTGGGGACACCTGCTTTGGGCACCCTGCGGGATGGATGACTTGATGCCTTTAAAGGTGCAGCAGTCTCTTTCCGGAGCAGCTTACTTGGGCCCCCACGATGTGGAATGACTTCGATGCTCGTAAGGGCATCAGTCTCTTCGGAGCAGTAACTTTGGGCACCCCCGATGATGATGACGTCGATGCTCATAAAGGGCATCAGTCTCTTGAGCGGCTGTTTGGGTATGGCCCAGAAGGGTACGATGGACATATATACGTAAGCAAACTAAGCGCGG
>JABCRI010000871.1:0-45036 GCA_015143295.1 Tetracentron sinense
GCGGAGTCCCCATAGGCATCCAAATAGATTGAGTGCACATCAAGATATGATTGCTAGCTGACTAAGGTAGTCTCAGTGAATGGCAAAATTGGACGACAGTGGAAGTTGATCTCAGTGTCATTATATCATCTAACGGAACATGGGAAAGCATATTTTTTTTATTCGTAGGCAAGCAGGGGCAAAGCCAACCCCTCGGAACACAGAAGAGACTGAAGAATGAAACCCTTACCAAAGTAAGACCATGTGTAAATCCAGGTAATCAAGAAAATGCGGAGAAACATAGATTAATATGAAGAAAAAAAGAGCAGGGCTGGCATGAAATGAAATTATTGCAGCATTCAGGACTTTTGTACCTTATAAGCGGGTGGGCTCCCCAATTTGGGAAAATCTTAGTACGAATTTTTGGATCCTTCATCGAATGAAGATCTAGTCTGGACAGAAATACTATTACGGTAGAGAAAGCTCATCTTCTAGAGAAGAAATGCTCATGGAAGAACCACCGGAAGAACCGGAAAGTCCGTCCAAACTGCCTCCAGAATTTGAAGCAGGAGGCAAGCAATAGTTGATACTCTTACGAAGTTAACCTCGGTCAGAACTAGACCAAGGACAACATTCGTCAATGCTTCCCTCTCTAAAATAGAAAAAGAAGAATATATCTTTGTCTCCTAAAAGAGGACCAGGATGTCTTTGCCTGGAACTAACAGAAATGTCTGGCTTAGCTCCAAACAATTTTAGTCATCATCTCACAATCGGAGGGAAGATGTCAGGCCATCAAGCAGAAACAAAGCAAGTCTCACCCCCATATAAACTGAATCGCTCAATTGAAGTTGAGGGTAGATAAACTCCTTAAAGGGGTTCATAAGAGAGGGTCAATACCCCTTACTGCTACCAACGTTGTCCATAAAGAAGACCACGCACACACAGACAAAACTGGGTTGTATAGACCCCATTCTCGCACCCGCACCTACTTGATAAAGTCTATCCCAATGACGACTTCCCTTTGCCTATCACAGAAATGATGGTCGATGCCACAACCGGCTTTAACCTATCCTTCAAGAAGGGATATTCCAAGTCCTAACCCAATCAAGATAGTAGACCAAGATGAATGAGCACGAATTCCGCGACCTAAGGGAGTGTTCGTCAAAGTCATGTACTTCGACCTAAAAGACCGGAAGCAACGTATCAAAGAACAGTACTGTTTATTGGAGATATTTTCATGACAAGGTTCGACGACGTAGTTGTCCAAACAAGGCAACAAAGCATCATCTGGATGATCTTTGAGAAATCTTCGACATCAAATTACGGCAGTTTAGCTCAAAAGGAACCCCTCAAATGCACATTCGGAATCGCATTTGGGAAATTCTTAGGCTTTGTGGTACGCCACTGAGGAATCGAGATTGACCCTACTAAGATAAAGGTCATTCGTGAAATGCCCCCTCCAAGAAATTTGTGCGAGTTGAAAGGATTTCAGGTTCGAATCGCTTACATCTGGAGAGTCATCTCCAACTTGGCTAGAAGATGCCAACCATTTTCCTGACTGATGAAGAAGGGAATACCATTCCAGTGGGATCAGGCTGGTCAAGATTCCCTCGATAGCATCAAAATCTATCTCACCAACCCGTCAGTCCTCATGGGTACTATTAGATGAAATCCACTTATCCTCTATATAGCAGCACTTGATGGATCTCTCGGAGCTCTCCTTGATCAACATAATGACCAGGAAAGAAAAATGCCCTGTACTATCTAAGCAGGACTCGGGTGGAGCAGAATGCAGATATACACTGATAGAGAAAGTCTGTTTAGCCCTCATCTTCGCTTTGAAGAAATTAAGTCATTATATGCTCGAGCATTCGGTGAAACTGATATCCAGACCCGATCCTCTCAAATACATAATGTCTTGCCCCACTCTCTCGGGCAATATGGAAAAATAGGTGGTACTCCTGTTCGAATTCGAAATCGAATTCATGCCCCAAAAGGCAATGAAAGGGTAAGCCCTTGCTGACTTTCTTGCAGCACATCCGGTTCCCGCAGACTCGTCTTTGGTCACCGACCTCCCTAACAAAAAAGTTATGATGGTACGGGTCAAACCAGGCTGGAAGATGTACTTTGATGGAGCTTCAAGAGGCCTTATGGAATCAAACGCATCAACCTGAAGGAGAACAAATCAGGTGTTGGTATTGTTTTTGTCACACTAGACAACGCAATCCTACCCTATTCCTTTGCCCTAATAGAAGGATGCTCAAATAATGAAGCTGAATATGAAGCCCTGATAGCAGGTCTTGTGTTGGCTGCCGTGAAGTGGTGGAGTAAGGAAGACAGTGGAGGGGAGTTACCGTGAGGTGGTTGCTACCGTGAAGGAGTTCACTGCCGGAGGTGGTGGAGATGGTCGGAGATGATAGAGATGGTGATGTAGGAAAAGCCTACAGTATGGAGGGTAAAAATAAATTTTTTTAAAAAAAAGACAAATCTTAGATCACCGTCGAAGTGTAAGTTTCTTGGAGCAAACTTAGAAAAAACTCTCCTTCAAAGTGCTAATCCAAGTAAGCTAAAAGTTCACAAAGGTACCCAAACAAAAGCCAATGACCAATCCTAATTCAATAATTCAAAAGTTCTTAACAATGCTCCTATGACAATTATTTATAATAGAAATAAACCCTAAAAACTAATTTAGAAACTAAACAACTAATTTAAACCTTACTTCTAAAACAACTTAAAGTAGAATTCCAAAATACCAAATATATCCATAATTTTCATAACTAATTTAAGAACCAAAATTAAAATCGATTTTGACATCCTAAATACTAAAATCTTGAAAATATTTGTGAAATAGTTATTGTAGATCTTGAAATTTCATTTCTAGCGCATCTGACCGATTCTCGATCTGATATTTGAGTAGGAAATTATGAATTTTTGAATATTTATTGTCAATCAACAAAATTTGAAAAACAACAACCTCTCTTCCCGACATCCGTTCGTCATGCTTTTCGAATTTGTTCTCCTGCATCAAATGACCAGAGATTGAGAGAGCAGGAGAGGGGAGAGCAGAGAGAAGAAGAAAATCGCGCAAGGAAAGGAGAAATGATGGAAGAGTCATTGGGGCTCTAATTAAAAAGATTTAACGGCGGTTTTTAAAACCGTCACTCATAGGGAGTTATTAGATGGCTGTTATTAACAAACTGTCGCTCACATGTAGTTATTAGGCGGTGGCTTTTTTTTTAAACCGCCACTAATATATTCGCAGGAAAGGTCGTAGCAGGAAGCCAAAATTGGTAGAGGAAAACATTTCCACGGCAGTTACTTAATAAACCGCCATTACAAAGATTATATTTGCAGCGGTTCAATAAAAATAGTCATTTAAAAGGTAATATGTGCGGCGGTTTTTAAACAACCACCGTTAATATTGTGCTGAGAACAGTAATAGATGACGGTTATATAAAACCACCATCCTAGATATATATTAGTGGCGGTTTTTTCTACCCACCGCTAAAGACCTTTAGTTTAGTTTTGTTTTGTTTTGTTTTCTTAAATTGGGCATTCCTCATTCAATCTCAACACATGTAGAAATGTCAATAAATTTCCCGTCTGATAATCTATTGAGAGCAAAGGAACAAGCCTTAGGCACACTAAGCAAATAATTCTTATATTCAGGTTGCGTTGGCAAGTCCAGATGGGGCTGCATATGTTTTTGGATGAACCCAAAGATGCAGTGGTTTTTGTTTGGTAACTAGTGTATGCTTTTATGTTCTAATGCATGGTTAGGTTAGGTTAGGTTAGGTTAGGTTAGGTTTAGTATTTTCTAGCTTAGTATTCTTTTACTTGGCCCTTTTGCTTAGCTATTAATGGTGGGTCTTGGGTTGGGTTGCATGAGGCCTTAACCCAACAACAATACATCAAGTTGGGTTGAGATTTTTAAACCAAAGCCTTATAACCCAAGTTTAGCCCAGGCCCGCTGGCTAAGAGGGTTGATATTACAAAACCATCATCCACCCCTCGGGACTCGATCCCAGAACCTTCCCCTTTTGGGGGAGACACACTACCACAGGGACAAGCCCACGGTGTGTCTGGGACAAGCCCATGGTGCATATTTATGGGCTATTCTATTAGCATTGGTGATTTATCTATGGATTCTCTCTCTCTCTCCAAGACAATTTACCTATGGAAACATTAGCTGAATCCTTAAAAACAATAAAACAAAATAAAATGACATATTAACCAATCGATACAAGGAATATATACTGATACAATTCAAGCTCTCCACCTAGAGTGCCCATTAATAGGATGTGAGTGTTACCTACATCTCTTTGGCCAACAAATCCCCTATTGATACATCTTGGCAAGAAGGAGAAAATAAAAGATTCACTTTGCACATTGCTGTAGCACAATCAATCCATTTTAAGACATCTTTAGTGTAATTAATTAATTAATCTTTGATACCCCCTTCGAATTCAAATTCCATAGATCAAGACATTTGGTGGGACCTTAGAGCAATCTCTCTCCTTCTCAGTGTTCTTTGATTGCAGTTGAAGTGCAGAAGATGATGAAGATTGATTCATAGTGTGACGAGGGAACTCCGAGAGCATCTGGACTACCTCTCTCATTGTCGGCCGCTCCAGACTATTTTCCTGGACACACAGCATGGCAAGGAAGAACATGTGCAGTGACTCATCCGGAGGCACTGCGGTTAGCCTAGTATCGACAATATGGATAACCTCTTCTTTGCGACAATTTGTAGTCATTTTGGTCCATTGAACAATATCCACACCATCACCAAAGTCGCCGACCGGGCGTTGCCCAGTGATGAGCTCTAGGAGGACGACTCCGAAGCTATAAACGTCGCTCTTCTCATCCACCTTGAGGGTGTAGGCATACTCTGTAGTGTCAAATGAGACCAAAGATTAGCAATCATCCTTCAGAATGTGACCCTAAAAAATTATTGTAATGTAAGATAAAGTTTATGGAAGCATTGGAATTTTGATATGTATGAATATTCATAATTCTGGTTATTAAGGGGTGTACATACATGACCCTCATCGAGAGAGGTCCTGCGATAAAGTCTGAAGGAAAAAACACGCGGTTCCTCATTCATTTGTGGTAATGATAGATGGACTCCTCCTTACCACTTGAGTAAGGAACCCTGAGACATGATCCCAGGTCAGCCTCATGAGAAGGCACAATTCATTCCCTCGCGAACAAAGGACTAATAAAAATTGTGCTCAAATTGTTTTTTCTTCATTTGGTGCAGGACAATGGACTTAGGATTTTCTGAAGCCAGCGTAAAATAGTCTTGCCTAGCCTCTCCAACTTGACATGTGTCCTTTTAACTCCCTTTAATTGTAGTTAAGATTTATTAATACTTAAGAATCTAACCTTAGTTTTTAGAATCCTTAGAGTTAAAGAATCTAACTTTGATTTTAGAAAAAAATAATTAATTTTAACTACATAACTTCTTGGCTAGAATGAAATTGTATTGAGGTTAGGCCAGGCTATACCCTACCCAGTATAAATCCGGATTCATGGAAATGACATTATGGTTTTCAGAAATGCTTGCACCAGTGGCAGGCCTCCCCAAATACAAGGTGGTTGCAACAGGTGGCAGCACATCTCCTCTAAGGTAGCAACACTATGTGTTACGCCCAAATTGGTGACTCTAGATGGACTCTTGCCACATAACCAAAAGGCCTGGGACTATTCCCAGCCTCAGAATAAAAGGACAGCCAATGGTCATTGGCAGGGAGCTCACATTGCTGCCACTAATTAGAAACCCAAGAGATATGAATGTATAAGGTTATCTTTACCGGTTTGTCATTTCCTAGAAGGAGAGGATCTGCACAATGACCTAAAAATATGCTTCATATGTTAAAAAAAAATAATTTAAAAATATATAATATATACGTAATGGTAGGAGGTTGTAAAAATTGATGTGCGTGACGGGTTCCTTTCACGACACCCCATACTGTTACAATATTACGTTAGGAATCAATCAGAATCAGTGTCAGATTGACTCCGATTCTGATTTCTGATCCCACCGAGTCCCACACGGAAACAAGGCAAGTTTTTGTCTTACCAAGCGAGACTACCCAAAAAATTCCCCTCTTATCCGTAGCAACTAGCAAGAATCACGGGTTCTTCGACCTCTCAGTTTACATAGTAGTGCGCCACTGTATTACTGTAGCGCCTAATCACTGTACATTTTCTTGGAATATAGGTAGACCAAGATGCTTGAACTGTAGCCAAGACCCTTCAATCAGGGGTGTAAACGTACGGCTGAAGTTCTTTGTTTAGTCCGGGTCGGACCAAAAAGCTGAACTGCTTATAGTGAAAGGGCAAACCCGATCACGACAGAGGCCTGTTGGCATTCCAGCCTTCCTTCTCCTTTCAGGGCCTATCCGAAAGAGAATCCAGTACCTCTTGGTCGTGAATATCTGAATAGGGCGAACCGCCCCCCGTGGATATCTTTGCTTCGGAACAAAACAATTAGAATGAGGCTCGGTCAACTGGAATGTGTATTATCCATATAGGAGATCTTCCAAATAAGGCACCCCGCAACCCTAAGCTGACCATCTTCTAAAGAATGACCTTTTGGTATGGGAGAGCCCAACCCGACCTTATCAATTACTTATAGAAAAATGCGACCCAGACCAGTCCCTGACACAATTAGAGTCGGTCTAAGGCCCAAAACAATTTTTGTGTATCTTAATTGTATTGCCTAGTTGGACTTTGGTCGCCACATGCCTAAGGGACACAACAAGATAGAGAAAAAGTGGTTTTAGGCATGGTCCAATCCTAGTGGTATGGGACCGGTCAATGCATCTGTTTTCCCGGCCCACAGGTTCAAGATCTCAACCTAACCCATGACAAATCACAGGGTTGGTTGATCCAGTCCCGATGATCTATGAACATCAGATAAAATTCAAGAAATAACAAAACGAAACATCATCTGGATGTTATTACATTTTATTATATGTAAAGTGGACACAGGATGTGTCCGTAATGGGTGGCATTCTAGAAAGCATAGTAACAAAGTCCGGGTTGGGATTAATTTTTAACTTCGAAAAAATTTGGAAAACTTTTGTGAAAAATTAAGAAAAACTTAATAACTATAAAAAAATAAATCTAACAAATTTGATTACTTTATAATATACAAAATAAGTAGTTTACTCGCCGAATTAGATGAATTATTCCCGTTTTTTACTATTTATTGGCGAATAATTAGTGAAGTCATGATTTTTCATTAATTCAAAAATAATCCAGCACACCTAAAAATTCGTGAATAATTCATGATTATCTAAAAAATTCAGCAAATTTTGTTATTTAGCTGGTAAAAATAAGTAGTGAGAAATGAAAATGCAAGAATATTATACATACCGGGCGCAATGTAGCCGTAGGAACCCGCAATTGCAGACATGCACTCGGACGCACCACCATCCACCAAGAACTTGGCAAGACCAAAATCAGCAACATGGGCTTCAAAGCTGGAATTCAAGAGAATGTTGTTTGATTTAACGTCTCTGTGAACTATGAGTGGGGAGCAGTCATGGTGAAGATAACACAGACCCTTTGCAGATTCAATGGCTATCTTATACCTCAAATCCCACCCCAAGAACCCACCACTTTTCCCATGCAGTGCCTCTCCCAAGGAACCATTCCTCATGTATTCATAAACCAAAAGATTGGTCTGGGAATTCGAACAGAATGCCAGTAATCTCACTATGTTCCTGTGTCTAATGTTGCCCAGTGTCTCTATCTCGGCTCTGAATCCATGATCATGGCTGTTATTACCCATCCCGAGCAGTCTCTTCACCGCGATTTCTTCGCCGTTCGGCATTTTCCCAACATAAACAATTCCAGCTCCTCCACGACCAATTTCATTGCAGTCTTTCATGCATTCCAGGACATCGGCTATCGTGAATTCCACCTTCTGGAATGCAGTCATTCTCCACGAATTCGAACCACCTCTCTTGAACGACCTGGCCTTCACTATTGCAGCTGCAGCAAAAATCAGGGAGCAAACCAGAAGGCCTAGAGCAAATATCAGCTTGAAATCACCGGGTGCTTTCCCGGGTTTGATGGTGATAGTGGTTATATTACATGGGTTATTCAGGAGAGAGCCACAAAGTTGGGGATTACCAGCGAAAGCTGAGGCATTGAAATATGGAAATTGTCCCGAATCGGGTAGCTTTCCTGAGAGGTCATTGAAGGAGAAATCTGCAACAGTGAGGCTTTTAATGGACCCAATTGATTTGGGTATGGTCTGATTGAGGTGGTTTCTTGATAAATTCAAGTAATTCAGGATTCGAATATAGGAAATCTCAGATGGTATGAGGCCAGAGAGATTGTTCTGGCTCAGGTCTAGGTAGGTGAGATGTGAACAATTCCCAATCTCTTGCGGGATTTCTTGAGACAGTGAGTTTCGGCTGAGATCAAGCTTTAGTAGTTGGTGAAGATCTCCTATGGAAGGTGGGATTTGGCCTGAGAATTGGTTTGCACTCAGTAGAAGGATTTGGAGGGAAGAGAAATTTGAAAGAGAGAAGGGTAAAGAACCCGAGAGCAGATTGTTCGATAGGTTCAGATGACTTAGTTTAGCCGGATTCGAGGTGCTATTACCATTCTCTGGCAAAGTCCCGGACAGATAGTTGCTGTGTAGCTCTACTAAATTCAGCTGAGGCAAGTACAGGAAACCTTTCGGGATGCTACCGTTCAAGTAGTTCTGCCCCAATCTTACTCTAGTGAGGCTAGAGCATGTCCCCAAGCCTTCTGGAATTGGCCCAAAAAGGAAGTTCTTCAGAAGAATCAGAATCTTGAGCTGATTCGAGTAACATAGGCCTCGAGGAATTGTACCTGTGAGCTTATTTGAAGACAGATCAAGCAGTTGAAGCTTCCCATTTTGGCCGAGTTTCTGAGGAATTACGCCTGTGAAATTGTTCATCCACAGCCCAAGAGTTTCCAAATTTGGCAAGTCCGCAATGAAATCAGGAATAGACCCATGTAATCTATTCATGAACAGGTTCAAAAGACTAAGCAGTTTGAAACCGGTGAACTCAAATGGAATCTCTCCTGTAAGTGCATTGTTGGAAAGATCAAGATTCACTAAGCTAGTTAAATTTCCCAACTGTTTTGGGATTGAACCTGATAGGAGATTGGTTTGAAGAAAAAGCGTGTCAAGCAACTTCAAATTCCCTAACTGGTGTGGAATCCGCCCATCTAATTCACAGCTCGATAGATCTAAATGGACTAGATTCATCAAATTGCCAAATTCTACCGGAATCCCGCCTTCAAAAACATTGAAATAGCCCAAGTAAAGCTGTTTTAAGTTTGTGAGATTGCCCAACTCACCTGGAATCTTTCCATGGAGATCATTTCCAGCAAGTGATAGATACTCCAACCCAAATAAATTCCCGTAAACAGCTGGGATTCTTCCATAGAAAAAGTTTCCACCAAGGTCTAGATACTTGATTTTCTTCAAACTCAGAATCCCAAGAGGGAGGAGAGCAGTGAAGTTATTGTTATAAGCATCGAACACCTCCAAGTTTGTTAGGATCGAGTAGTCCCAGTTCAAGCCGCCATTGAACTGATTGTTTGAGATGTTGAGAGACTGGAGACTGGTTAAATTGGTGATCTCAATCCTTCCTGTGAAGTTGTTTCCGGCAAGAGAAAGATTAACAAGCCGATCTAAGCTGGAAATTACTGACGAAATAGAACCACAGAGATTTAAGTCTGATAAATTGACCATAAGGACCCGGCCCCGCGAACATTTGATTCCAACCCATGAACAGACTGAGCTCAGATTAGACACATCCCAACTGCTCAATGCTGGATCAGTGAATTCAAATCCTTGTTTCAGGGTAGCTAACACAAGAGCATCACTAATCAAAGAAGAGGAAGATGATGAAGAAGAAGAGGTACCCAGAAGGGATAACAGTGCAAAAACAATGAGGGGAACCATTTTTTTGAAATTTTTTCAGATGGAGATGGGTTTAGGGAAATTGGGGTCTTGAGAATTTGCAGAGAAGAGGCATTTAAATGCTCGGCTGAGCTTGAAGCTATCGGAAAAAGGACTAAAAGGAAGAGGAATCTGAGAAACTTCAGGTGTGTATTGGTTCAGAAATTTTAGCATCTTCAAAGAAGAGTCTTCACATTCAAGTAGGAAACTAAACCCCTTTAATTTTCTTTCCCAAGAAAATTGAAAAAAAGATGAAGAGAAGAAGCTTGAAAATTTTCCCTAACTGGTTTGGCTACTATCTTGGCTTCTTTAAGCTAAGCTTGAAGAAAAGCAGAAAAACAAAAGGGAAAGAAGGCTTTAAAAATCCTGAGGATATAAAAAGAGACGTTGTCTAACAGAAATTTAAAGTTCAGATTAGAGAGAAAAAGTAAAGTTGATTCTCTCTTTAACTGAATGACAAAAATACCCTTTAGCTTTTAAGCAAATTCATAAAGAACACCCCGCACTTTGAATGAGATGATGAAATTTCCCTTTCAATGGATTCTAGCAACTGAAATATCGTCCAAGTTTCAATAAATGACAAGGAAGTCCCAACATTTTTGATTGACAATGTAGAATAAAGAAAAAAAAAGAAATTTATAAAATACACAATTAATAGAAATGCAAAGGGGGGAAAAAATGCAGTGTTCTAAAACTAATGAATAAGTAAAGGATTGAAACACAACCTCTTAGCACCAGTCATCTAGCTAGGATTAAGGTGTTCCCCTCGTTAGGAGGAGCTCCTGGGATCGACCCCTAACAAATCAGAAGAGCTGTAATTCTTGCATTCAAAATTTCTTGTTCCAAACAGCAATAGACTAGTGTTTTTTCAAATGTTCAATATTTTCAGGAACAGACTGGATTTTTTGGGCCTTCTTTAGGAGATGGAAATCTGATTATGGACTGTAAGACACATAGAGGGTATTTTTGCTAATAAGCTGTTTGCTTTAGATTACTGTAGTCATAAGCGATTATGGTGATAACCGCTGATGACTGTAATCCCGTTTGACTTGACACTGTCAAGTATGCTAGCATAGATTACTGGTTGGCGGACAGGAAAATCTTCCAATTTAGAGAAAGATATTAAATCAGTATTATATATGCTGTTATAATCAAATACAATTTTCATTGGCTAGATAAAGTTCAATTGCGAATACTATTATCCCTCCCTCCAAGCCTGTTGTCTTTACTAATTAAAAATACGAAGAAAAAAATAGTACAAAAGGTTGGTTTCCATGACTTAAAAGTAGAGCTACCATGTATAGAGGAAAACTCTATGGATGTAGGGATTTGTATGAAAACATGTCAATAACTGAAAATGTATGATAATGACTCATCAAGAAGTATTACGATATTCTGATCGCCTACATCATCCATCCAACCTGATCGATTTCTAACATAGGAGATATCTTAGGTGGGACCCATTAAACAAATCGCAATGCTGCATGTGTGACACATGTAAAGCAACGATGGACCTGAGGTTGGAAATAAAAACATCCTCACCTTTCTATCCCTTTTGATGTATGTATTTTCCATTTTCCATTGTACGTATATTTTTTCTTTCTTCTTGGATACATGTGCAAACCCACACTATGCATGTAAGAAGGACAAGATGAAGATTAGTATTAAATCACTACTATATTTTGTATGATAGATATACTATTCTGTAGCATATGGATATGTTAGATGGAAGATTAAGAACCAATGAAGCTTTTTTCGACTTTATTCCTTCTCCTTTCTTGCGCTACAGGGATGGGACCAACTGTCTATTTAATGTGTATTTGAGCTTTAGGGAATAGTCTTAAAGAGAGGCTCAAAAGTAAAGGAGAGATGTGCTTCTATCTCCCGCGTTTAAAGAAGAAAAAAAAGTCTATGACCCCTCACATGGAAAAGATTTCTCTTGTATTAACTTGAACCCCTCTCTCTCCCTCTCTTCCAAAGTGGCTTTTTTCTTTGCGACCGATGACTAGTGGTTGGCTCCATGCATTCATGGTCGATACTTTGATGGCAAGGGTGGGTCGACCATTTCACATTAAGGGCAAGCAGTACTCTTTTGAGGTGTCACTATCTAATAGCAGAAGGGCAGGTGTACCCCTTTTTAAGGGTCACAATCTTGTGGCCAGGCTCTTAGTGGTAAGAAAACATGTGAAGTGGTCATAGTATTTAGTTTCTTAAGTATACCAAGGCAGCCATGTGAGTTAGGGAAGTCCAGGTAGGAACATCAAGGGAAGTCCCAAAAATGGAAAGTATATTCGCTTCCTCATAATGAGTGGACTGAGTTTTGACACTAAACTTGATTGAGCTAAAGGTAAAAGCGGAGTGCTCTCAACCCTTAGTAGCTCTCAACCCTTAGTAGCTTTTAAATCAACCCATAGTAGCTTTTAAATAGCAAAATCAAATCACTTTTTGGTGGGACTTATATCCAAAAGTAATTCAACCACTAAATTGTTGTGAAATTTACCCTAAGATCAATCGAGAGCAAATAGATGGCAAACAAAACACAACAAGAAAATTAACAAGAATAATGCAATCACACAGGACCCAAGCAATTACCTGGTTGGGCCTAAGCGTCCACGGGCTGATCGGAATTCTTCAATATGAGAAACAAATAGAAATTACAAAGATCTCTTCCTCATAGCCTCTCTACGAGGTTGTTTTTCTCCCGTGCTCTTTTGTATTCTTAGAAACCCTAAATTCGAATAGTATTATATGTACCCAGTAGAACATAACTTAAAATCCCGTATTACTGTTCTGACTCGCCGGTGCTGGCTCGAGCTAGGTCAGTCTCACTCAAGTGAGATTGACAAAACTCGGGCCCTTGAATTGCACAATTAGATTTCATATTCACTGGATTTGCAAGTTCGCTCTAGCAATAAACTTCTGATCGAGCCAACATTCCCACTCAGCTCGAGTCAAAATTCAAGCCACTTCACAGTACAAATGAGGTATTGCATAAGGAAAAATAATTAGGACCAAACAAGAACCACAATGTTTTACGTCTCTGATTCGAGAGTTTTTTACTATTCAGGTACAAAATGTATGAACTTGAATATCTGATGTAAGAAGGATTCTGCAGCAGATGGCTGCAGGGGTTTTCAAATATGCCACATCAGCTTTTGGGTTTAGGGTTCAAAAGGTACTAACCCTAAAAGCTGGCATGGCATCCTAACAAGTATTAGAGATAGGTTTAGAGAATACTTAATAGTTAATAAAGTGAGATAAGATACCGTGGATCTCATCTCATATCTAGGTAGATTTGAATTTGAAATAGATTAGTATCGAATCTTATATTTGATTAGTATTAGATTTGATTAAGATTAGATTTAGTTATGATATGATTGCTTCTTTCTTGAGATTCATGTAATCTCTATATAATTCTTAAGGAAGAGCCATTATAATCATCGAATGTATTCTCAATAAAATCATGTTCTATCATGGTATCAGAGCGGGTCGATCAGACCTATTTTTGAAATTTTCGTTCTTTTAATCTTGTTTTGGCCAACAACTTTTTTTTCCCTTCAAGCTGTAGCCATCACAAATTCTTCTTGAAATCTCTCTATCATTAATACCTTCAAATTCCTTTTTTTTTTTTTTACTTCAAACGACTGGTCAGCTTCTTTTTATGTGCTATTAGGAGAGATTATGATAGTTTGCTCTAGTGGACCACCGGTTCCGGTAGACTCTAAGATGAGCGGGATGCGACAGTGATGAATTTCACAGATTGACGGTGTCGCGACCCAAAACCCACCCTAGGAGTTAGAGTGAACTTTGGACGACTAATCATGACTTACATGACTTGCTTGACAAACCAACCTGCAAAAACCCACAGAGCATATACAATAGAGGATATAAACAGCGGAAACATACTCTAACATAGCACAGCAGAAGTCTAAACAAACCTCTATGTATATACGAATCCAAGTTTACACAAAAGGAATCCAAAAGAAAGTGCGGACAGACCCGCCAAAATACATGAAGGTATATCTCTCATCTCACCCACAGCTAATCCACTCAGAATCTACAACCACCTAATGGTAACCCTCTACTGGAGGTTCCTCCAAAGGCTCCTCGACGTACTCCTCTTCCACCCATGGACCAGGAGCACAAACATCAAATGGAACAGCAGCTCCCTCAGAACCTGCCGACATAAGAAGTACAGTTGAGCATGGAATACTCAGCGGGTACCAAATACTAACCAATAGTCATAGCATAAAAATGGCCATACATAAATCAGGAGCAATTCATATATGTTAGACGGAAACAATTCATATCATACAAGGAAGTAAAGCAATTTATAATCATGCTTGTCTTTCGTAGAAAGCCGATGAAACCTCTTGAAAACATCGTGCACTTGACTTGGCTTGAAATATCTTTTCGTACTTGAAAGCTTGTCTTGTCTATCTTGCTTGATTCTTGTATGTCGTGTCATGTCATGCATGTCATGCGTGCTTGCTTGTGATCATGTAACTTGTGAGATATCCTTGTGAGGTGTACTTGTGAGATGCGCTTGAGAGATGCCTTGAGAGGGAAGGGAGACCCTTCTTTATGCAATGCACTTGCGAGGGAAGGGAGACCCTTCTTCATGATATGTATGTACTTGCAAGGGAAGGGAAGCCCTTCTTCATGATATGCACTTCTGAGTGAGGGGAGACCCCTCATGGAATGTTGTTTCTTGTTTTCTTGTGAAAAGCGAGGTAAAACATATCGTAGGATATGTCCCACCTCTAACCATGTTCTTGAAAACCTCGATAAATCATGTCATGCATGCCGTGCTCGTGGAAACCGTGTACATACTTGTATTTAAATTTAAATATGACATTTGGGTAATTTCACAACACATATAACATCAACGATTGAGCAATGTAATATTCATATCATTTAGGGAAAGCAAGAAAACACACTATCATAGGCCCTAGCAATATTCATAATTTATTAGGCATGCATTTCCTAATTTACAACTCACTTTATTCACCTTGGCATTTCATCAAACATGGTGTGTTCATTATTCATTTACCCTACAACATGCTTTTCTAGATGGGTTTTACTCAGATCATGCATGTATGTTCATTATTGGAACAATGCCCTCCCCATTTTAATCATCACAACACAATCATTGGCATCCAATCGCCCATTCCATCTCCATTCACCATTCACAACCATCCATCTCTTAGCACATGTGTAAATGAAAGAAAATCAAAAGAAATAAAGGGAAAAGAGGAACTATAACTAGGAGGGTAGTATGAAGTACCGACCTTAAAGAAATGAGGAAGAAACCCCTTCCAAAAACAACCATGAGTTGCTGCCCTAGCTTGAGGAGATGCTCCTCACGAGCTTGTGCCTTGATCTTGAAGAAAAATGGGCTTGAGCTGAGTGTGGGTTCACAAACCCCTTGATTTCTCTTCAAAATGGAAATCCTAGGTTTAGGAATCGCCCTCTCCTCTCTTCTTATCTCCCAATCTCTCTAAGTGTCGAAATGATGCCCTAAAGGCTCGGGTTAAACTCTTAAGGTAAGAGTGAACCGACCAAAAGACCATAATACCCTTACAAAACTTTCTGCAAAAACACGAGTGCTGAACACGTTGGGCTGTGAACAGTGCCAAACACGTTGTGCTGTGAATAGTGCTGAACACGTTGTGCTATGAACAGTGCCAAACACGTTGTGCCGTGAATAGTGCTGAACACGTTGTGCTGTGAACAGTGCCAAACACGTTGTGCTGTGAATAGTGCGGAACACGTTGTGCTGTGAACAGTGCCAAACACGTTGTGCTGTGAATAGTGCTGAACACGTTGTGCTGTGAATAGTGCTGAACACGTTGTCCGTTGTGAATAGTGCTGAACTCGTTGTCCGTTGTGTTGTGCATAGTGCTCAGCTCGTTGTCCGTTGTCTTATGTACAACGTGCCGTTGTGAGCTGTACAATGTACACGTTGTTGTTGTACAACGTATCCGTTGTCTACTGCGCGACGTACCCGTTGTCTATTGCACAACGTATACGTTATCAGAGCTACGTCCTTAGCGCCTTCCGAGCTACGTCCTTAGCGCCTTCCGAGCTACGTCCTTAGTGCCTTCCGAGCTACGATTACCTTCAGGTCCAGACTGTTTTGGCCATATCTTTTGACTCGTTCGTCCGATTTTGACGATGCAACTTGCGTTGGGTTCGTACTTCAAAAAGGAACATTTCTGACGTTTCAGAATTTCCAATTTCTTCTTTATTTATTAATTATACCTCTTTAAAGGCAAAATGGCAACGACAGTGCCATGCATAAGATGTGAAAAGGTCCGGGGTTCTACATCCTCCCCCCCTTACAAAAATTTCGTCCTCGAAATTTACACGCTACTTGCATTACAAATCAAAAATAAAATTACAAGTCATATACAAACTTGTACAAAAACTCATTCAATTAATTCTGGGTACTTTGCTTTGACTTCTGCTTCACGCTCCCATGTAGCTTCTTCCCGAGCATGGTGTTGCCATTGCACAAGAACCAAAGGGATTGTCTTGTTGCGAAGCACCTGATCTCTTCGATCCAAAATCTGAACCTGCTTTTCAATCAAGGTGAGGTCCTCTCTAATCTCCAACGGTTCCAAGTCTATGACATGCGAAGGATCCGCAATGTACTTCCGAAGCATAGACACATGGAAGACGTTGTGAACTGCGGCCATGTGAGGTAGGAGAGCTACCCTGTAAGTAACCTCACCAACTCGTGTGATAATCTCAAAAGGCCCAACATATCGAGGACTGAGCTTGCCTCGCTTTCCAAATCTCATGATCCCTTTGCTAGGAGATACTTTCACAAAAACTTGATCTCCTACTTGAAATTCCAAGTCCCTACGGCGCGTGTCCGCATAACTTTTCTGGCGATCTTGAGCGGCTTTCAATCGATCCCGAATGATCTTAACTGTGCCTGCAGTTTGCTCGATCAACTCCGGACCAAGTACTTTCCTTTCTCCTACCTCATCCCAATAGAGAGGAGACCTACAACTTCGCCCATACAAGGCCTAGCTGTTATTATAGGCGAATTCAACCAAAGGCAAGTGCTCTTCCCAACTGCCTCTGAAATCCAACATACAAGCCCGAAGCATGTCTTCAATGACTTGGTTCACTCACTCGGTTTCTCCATCCGTCTGTGGATGAAAAGCAGTGCTGAAATCAAGTCGGGAACCCATAGCCTCCTGGAAGCTTTTCCAGAATCATGATGTGAATCTTGGATCCCGATCTGACACAATACTAACGGGCACTCTGTGCAACCTCACCACTTCCTTGATGTACAAAGCGGCTAACTGACTAGAGTTGAAAGTAGTTCGGTAAGGTAAGAAGTGAGCGGACTTCGTCAAACGATCCACTACTACCCATATCGCATCTGAGCCCCTTGCCGTCTTTGGCAAGCCAACTATGAAATCCATGGATATGTTCTCCCATTTCCACTCGGGAATCGGAAGGGACTGTAATAGACCTGCGGGCCGCATGTGTTCTGCTTTTACCTGTTGACACACCAAGCACCATGCTACATATTCCGCAACCTCCCTCTTCATATTCCGCCACCAAAAGTGACTCTTGAGGTTCCGGTACATCTTTGTACCTCCTGGATGCACTGTGTACTTCGAACGGTGTGCTTCATCCAAAATCTCTCTTCGAAGATCTGCATTGGCTGGGACGCACAGCCTTCCCTTGAATGTGATAGCACCCCGACTAGTGAGAGAGAAGTCCTCACTACCCTTAGCAACTTCCTTGTCCCGATAAGCCAACAACTCAGCATCCGTGGCTTGGTATTCTTGGATCAAATCTATAATGTATGGCCGAACCGTGACATTTGCCAAGATAGGACTACGGACAGAGTCATTCACACTAATGTCCAGATTTGCCAAGTCTTCAAGTAGCTTCCATTCCCGCACTAACATGCATGCTAATAACCCCGGAGGTCTTCTACTCAAAGCATCAGCCACTACATTTGCTTTACCCGGAAGGTATTGAATGGTACAATCATAGTCTTTCAAAAATTCCATCCAACGCCGTTGCCTTAGATTCAGCTCCTTTTGGGAAAAGAGATACTTGAGACTCTTGTGATCGGTAAACACATAGAACTCCACCCCATAAAGGTAATGACGCCAAATCTTAAGTGCAAACACGACCGCCGCAAGCTCCAAGTCGTGCGTGGGATAATTCTTCTCATGCTCCTTCAATTGCCTTGATGCATAGGCAATGACTTTCTTGTGCTGCATGAGTACACACCCAAGTCCAACGTGTGAGGCATCACTATACACCTCATACCCATAAGGTCCAGATGGCACAGTAAGGACAGGGGCTGTAGTAAGCCTCTTCTTCAGTTCCATGAAACTGATCTCGCACTTATCACTCCATACAAACTTGACGTTCTTCCTTGTCAGGTAAGTAAGCGGTGCTGCAAGGCTAGAGAAACCCTCTACGAATCTCCTGTAGTAGCCTGCCAACCCAAGAAAGCTGCGTATCTCTGTGACACTCTTGGGCCTCGTCCAACTCATGACTGCCTCTATCTTCTTCGGATCTACCGAAATGCCTTCCGCGGATACAACGTGGCCTAGGAATGCCACCTCTTCCAACCAAAACTCACACTTGCTAAGTTTGGCGTATAGCTTGTGCTCTCTTAGCATTTCCAAAGCAAGGCGTAGGTCGCGTGTGTGATCTTCCCTTGTCTGGGAATAGACTAAAATGTCATCAACAAATACAATCACGCACCTATCAAGATATGGCCGGAACACCCGGTTCATCAAATCCATAAAGGCTGTCGGTGCGTTCGTGAGTCCAAAAGGCATCACCAAGAACTCGTAGTGTCCATACCGAGTCCTGAAAGCAGTTTTGGGAACGTCTTCCACCTTAATCTTCAACTGGTGATAACCCGATCGAAGGTCTATCTTCGAGAAAAATCTCGCTCCCTTCAACTGATCAAACAAGTCATCAATCCTAGGCAAGGGATACCTATTCTTTATAGTGACTTTGTTCAATTGCTTGTAATCGACGCACATCCGCATCGAGCCATCTTTCTTCTTAACAAACAATACCGGGGCACCCCACGGTGAGACACTTGGTCGAATGAAACCAAGACCTTGTAATTCTTCCAACTGCGTCTTTAACTCTTTGAGTTCAATAGGGGCCATTCTATACGGAGCCCTGAAAACAGGAGCTGTGCCTGGTGCAAGCTCGATCACAAACTCAATCTCCCTGTCTGGAGGCAATCCTGGCAACTCCTCTGGAAATACATCCAGGAACTCACTCACAACCGGAATAGTCGATGAGTCTTTTGCCTCGGGGTTAGCTAAGCTCAACGCCGCAAAACGAGCAATATATCTACTTTTCAACCCGCGAAAGTGGAATGGTTTTCCTTCTACTGGCTTGAAGAGTACCATTTTCTCAAAGCAAGCTACATGCCCATGATGTGCTGCTAACCAATCCATTCCCAATATAACATCAAAGTCTTGGAATCCAAGGACGATGAGATCAACCGCCAACTCGTGGCTTCCAACTTGGACCACGCTATTTCTATACACTTTATCTGCCAATACTGTTTTGCCGAGAGGAGTCGAAATGGCTAACTCCAGTTCTAGCTGAGTAGGCTCCACAGAAAAGCCTTCTGAAAAACTTGGCGAGACAAACGAATGAGTAGACCTGGTATCAATCAACACTCGAGCCAAACACTCATTGACTAGTAGGGTTCCTGAAATTTTTGCTAGTTACGTCAATTCAAGCATCAACAGTGTATACACATAGGTATATATATATATATATAGCATACCAAGTACGTACACATGGAATAAAACATAACATAACAATCACAAATAAAGAAAATAACTCCAAACGCGTACCTTGCACCACATCGTCAGATGCAAGTGCATCACCCTCTGTCAAGGCAAAAACTCGCCCCTGGTTCGCTTGGCGAGGCGGAGGTGTAGACCGGGTAGTCTGGGATGATGCCTGATATGATCCTGCTGGGTGTGCTGGGGGCCTAATCCCCTGAGACTGGCCTGGTAAATGCCGACTGGGGCAATTCCTGATCATATGGCCCTGGCGACCACAATGAAAACATCCACCCGATGCCCTTCGGCAATCTCCTGCCGGGTGCCTTCAGCCGCATGAAGTGCAGACCTCGTGTGTATAAGTTGGAAGGGCCGGAGGTGGAGCATACCTTATCGTCTGAGGTGCAACAGGCCGTGGGGCCAGAAGAGCCTGAGGTCGCGGTGCCTGTGGCACGTACTGCCGGGGTGCTGGGGCCGCATAAGTCGGCCTCATCGGTGGTGCTGGCCATGTATACTGATAAGGGCCAGTACGAGCTCGCCTCTCTGGAGGTGCTGAACTACTGGCTTGGCCTCTCGCCAACTCTCTCTTCTTAGACACCGCTTCAGAATTGGCCTCGACCAATAAGGCCTTGTCTACCACTTCAGGGTAGGTAGCATGCCTGAAAACGAAAACCTTCTCCATAATAACATCCTTGAGCCCTTGCTCAAGTCTTCTCGCCTTCATTACCTCAGTAGCAACCATATGTGGCGCAAATCTCGACAATTCTGAGAACTTGGCCTCATAAGCGGCCACAGACATCGAACCTTGCTCAAAGTTGATGAATTCTCTCTCTTTCTTTTCCCGTGCACCGATCGGAAAATACTTCTTGAAAAAAGTATCCTTGAACTCCTCCCAAGTCCAAGGTTGACCCTGCACGGTCAAGTCTCGCGTCCTCAATGCGGACAACAACCAATGGTGGGCTTCACCCTCTAGCATGAAAACTGCCCATGCTACTCTATCCTCCTCTGTAGGCGAGAGGACCGCAAAGATCTTCTCCATCTGGAGGATCCATGCCTCCGCAGCAAGAGGGTCCACACTCCCATGGAAGGATGGAGGCCTCAATCTCCTGAATGCCTCAACTCCAGCGGTACGATGTACTGGAGCTGCGGGCGGTGGAGTAGGTGCCGCCGATGATGGTATAGCCTGCCAAGCCGCCAGTATGGCGAGTGTCTCGGCAATAGAGCCTAAGATCTGAGAGAGGTCCGGCTGCTCATCCTCATCCCGTGAAGAAGAGGAAGCTCTGGTATGTGGTCCACGACCCTGTGTGTTCCGTCTCATGACTAAAGTCCTGAGAATAATAACACCACATGAGCCTAACTTGAAACCACAGTTTAATTCAATACCATTTCACAATAATTCAATTTGTATTAGTTGTATAATACTAATATACATCACATCAAGTCATCAAAGTATTCATCACATTATACTTATACTTTAGTGTTCTGGCGTACCTAGGACCCGTACTTGGTTAAAGCAACCATATTAGACTAAGACTAAAGTTTAGTCTAACACTTGGAACCAGACTCACTCCCGACTTACTTCCTTCCTAACTTGTTTCCGAACATATGCTCTTGTCAAGCCGTGGTATAAGATTCTAAGAGACCCTAGAGACCTAAAGCCTAAGCTCTGATACCACTTCTGTCGCGACCCAAAACCCACCCTAGGAGTTAGAGTGAACTTTGGACGACCAATCATGGCTTACATGACTTGCTTGACAAACCAACCTGCAAAAACCCACAGAGCATATACAATAGAGGATAACAGCGGAAACATACTCTAACATAGCACAGCGGAAGTATAAACAAACCTCTATTTATATACGAATCCAAGTTTACACAAAAGGAATCCAAAAGAAAGTGCGGACAGACCCGCCAAAATACATGAAGGTATATCTCTCATCTCACCCACAGCTAATCCACTCAGAATCTACAACCACCTAATGGTAACCCTCTACTGGAGGTTCCTCCAAAGGCTCCATGACGTACTCCTCTTCCACCCATGGACCAGGAGCACAAACATCAAATGGAGCAGTAGCTCCCTCAGAACCTGCCGACATAAGAAGTACGGATGAGCATGGAATACTCAGCGGGTACCAAATACTAACCAATAGTCATAGCATAAAAATGGCAATACATAAATCAGGAGCAATTCATATATGTTAGACGGAAACAATTCATATCATACAAGGAAGTACAACAATTTATAATCATGCTTGTCTTTCGTAGAAAGCCGATGAAACCTCTTGAAAACATCGTGCACTTGACTTGGCTTGAAATATCTTTTCGTACTTGAAAGCTTGTCTTGTCTATCTTGCTTGATTCTTGTATGTCGTGTCATGTCATGCATGTCATGCGTGCTTGCTTGTGATCATGTAACTTGTGAGATATCCTTGTGAGGTGTACTTGTGAGATGCGCTTGAGAGGTGCCTTGAGAGGGAAGGGAGACCCTTCTTTATGCAATGCACTTGCGAGGGAAGGGAGACCCTTCTTCATGATATGTATGTACTTGCGAGGGAAGGGAAGCCCTTCTTCATGATATGCACTTCTGAGTGAGGGGAGACCCCTCATGGAATGTTGTTTCTTGTTTTCTTGTGAAAAACGAGGTAAGACATATCGTAGGATATGTCCCACCTCTAACCATGTTCTTGAAAACCTCGATAAATCATGTCATGCATGCCGTGCTCGTGGAAACCGTGTACATACTTGCATTTAAATTTAAATATGACATTTGGGTAATTTCACAACATATATAACATCAATGATTGAGCAATGTAATATTCATATCATTTAGGGAAAGCAAGAAAACACACTATCATAGGCCCTAGCAATATTCATAATTTATTAGACATGCATTTCCTAATTTACAGCTCACTTTATTCACCTTGGCATTTCATCAAACATGGTGTGTTCATTATTCATTTACCCTACAACATGCTTTTCTAGATGGGTTTTACTCAGATCATGCATGTATGTTCATTATTGGAACAATGCCCTCCCCATTTTAATCATCACAACACAATCATTGGCATCCAATCGCCCATTCCATCTCCATTCACCATTCACAACCATCCATCTCTTAACACATGTGTAAATGAAAGAAAATCAAAAAGAAATAAAGGGAAAAGAGGAACTATAACTAGGAGGGTAGTATGAAGTACCGACCTTGAAGAAATGAGGAAGAAACCCCTTCCAAAAACAACCGTGAGTTGCTACCCTAGCTTGAGGAGATGCTCCTCACGAGCTTGTGCCTTGATCTTGAAGAAAAATGGGCTTGAGTTGAGTGTGGGTTCACAAACCCCTCGATTTCTCTTCAAAATGGAAATCCTAGGTTTAGGAATTGCCCTCTCCTCTCTTCTTATCTCCCAATCTCTCTAAGTGTCGAAATGAAGCCCTAAAGGCTCGGGTTAAACTCTTAAGATAAGAGTGAACCGACCAAAAGACCATAATACCCTTACAGAACTTTCTGCAAAAACACGAGTGCTGAACACGTTGGGCTGTGAACAGTGCCAAACACGTTGTGCTGTGAATAGTGCTGAACACGTTGTGCTGTGAACAGTGCCAAACACGTTGTGCGGTGAATAGTGCTGAACACATTGTGCTGTGAACAGTGCCAAACACGTTGTGCTGTGAATAGTGCTGAACACGTTGTGCTGTGAATAGTGCTGAACACGTTGTGCTGTGAACAGTACCAAACACGTTGTGCTGTGAATAGTGCTGAACACGTAGTGCTGTGAATAGTGCTGAACACGTTGTCCGTTGTGAATAGTGCTGAACACGTTGTCCGTTGTGAATAGTGCTGAACTCGTTGTCCGTTGTGTTGTGCATAGTGCTCAGCTCGTTGTCCGTTGTCTTATGTACAACGTGCCGTTGGAGCTGTACAACGTACACGTTGTTGCTGTACAACGTATCCGTTGTCTGCTGCGCGACATACCCGTTGTCTGTTTCACAACGGATGCACAACGTATACGTTATCAGAGCTACGTCCTTAGCGCCTTCCGAGCTACGTCCTTAGTGCCTTCCGAGCTACGATTACCTTCAGGTCCAGACTATTTTGGCCATATCTTTTGACTCGTTCGTCCGATTTTGTCGATTCAACTTGTGTGGGGTTCGTACTTCGGAGAGGAACATTTCTGACTTTTCGGAATTTCTAATTTCTTTCTTATTTATTAATTATACCTCTTTAAAGGAAAAATGGCAACGAAAGTGCCATGCATAAGATGTGAAAAGGTCCGGGGCTCTACAGACGGTGACTATAAATATGTACAATTGAATTTTCCGGGGACTTTTCAACAAATCTCAATCTCGGGCTACTTTTTTGTTTTTAACAATTGCAAAATTCTTCTTCAAATGATCATGCAATTACGGGAGGGTATTAGAGATAGGTTTAGAGAATACTTAGTGGTGTAATCAAGTCAGATGAGATACACTGGATCTCATCTCTTATCTAGGTAGATTTGAATTTGAAATAGATTAGTATCAAATCTTAGATTTAATTAGTATTAGGTTTGATTAAGATTAGATTTAATTATGATGTGATTGCTTCTATCTTGAGACTCATGTAATCTCTATATAATCTTTAAGGATGAGCCATTGTAATCATCTAAGGTATTCCCAATAAAATCATTTTCTATCACCAAGCACAAGCACAAGCACAAGCACAAGCAGTTTATAGACACAAAATCCCTTTTCAAGCAGTTTTAAGTTCATAAGGTACTTAATAAAGATTTATAATTTTTTCAAGAAAAGCTACATTGAAAATTTAAATAGTGATAACCTATGGAGCTCGAAAGCGGAGCTATTTAAGAGGGATACGAATTACATATATTGGCTGTAACTTTGGTACTTGATATCATCCAAACCTACTAACCCATGAGGGTGGTCATGGAATCAAATTCTAGAGTCGGTAAAAGTCGGTAAATGATGCCATATGCCAAAAGAAAATGTGATATCCTCCAAAAACTTGAGGCTTAGTGTCACAAGAAAGCATATAGCTAGTCAAATATTTTGACTGGTGATCTTTGTAACCGGTTTTGGGCAAAACCGGTTACAATCCTGTGGTCACCAAATGATCCTTTTTACACCCTTCACTGTGGTTAAGATTTATCTACCCCTAGGGTTCACTCTCTTTGGTTTTTAGAAAAAATATTTTAAAAAAATTAACCCTAAGAGTTGGTAAATTTTAACCACAGTTAACAAAAAAAATTATTATTTTTTTCTAAAAACCAAGAATAGGTAGATGAACCTTAGGGGTGAGTGAATCTTAAATATAGTTAAGAGGTTTCAAAAGAGACATGTGGCCACCTCATGGGCGTAACCGGTTTTGGCGAAACCGGTTACAACTGGAGAAGAATACGTCCCAAATATTTTTGAACGTGTCAGCCCGTCTAATCAATTACCTAGGAAATAAGAGCAGTGTACACTACAAAATATAATAAGGGAATAAAGATCAATTTTATTGCTTAAAATGAAAAATTACAAGATACTACACATGATAGGGACACAAATTCTCTAAAGGAGCATGTGATCAAAGATAGAGTCAAGACAAGTCCACTGCTCAAATGATCTACCACCTCCTCTAAAAGGTGGTGATTAATCCTTTTATAGAATTCCAGAAGGGAATATCACTCCTACTGGTATAACTATATTGGCGTATTACAAATATGCCACTTATAATTTAGGAACAAAACTATCCTCTAAGAAAAGTGAAAAAGACTAACAGTGCAACAACCAAGGTCATGCAAACAATGATGAACGAATGGTCATGACACACTACCCAACTTAACTTGGGCATCATACAGTAATCTCTATACTACCAAATACTCCATATATGTGAGCCTAATTGATGAGGCATGCACATGATAATCTGCAACAATACACTCAACTTATTTTTGTGGTACGATCATTAAAATAGATTTTGACTTATTTGGGGTGTTACAAGAGAGGTCTTCCTTGTTCACATTTTATGACTTCAACATCTAGCATGGAAGATCGAGTGAAGTTTGCAATGTGAATGAGATAGTTTCATCCCATAAGAGACTTTTCCAACATTTTTAGTGATAGAAAATGATCCTTCAGACTTTCGAACTAAACTAATTTTGCCATTACAAAATAAATTTAGGTTCTCTTGATTTAACTTTATTAGCATAAGTCTCCTACCTTAAACTTGCCTTACCTTCACTTTAGATACACATTTTTCCATTCTCTTTCCGTCTTTCTTAAGGTTGGCTCAGACAATGTCTATATTCTTGTTCCATTTCATGGAAAATTTATAAGCGCTTGGACTTGTTTCCTAATAACCGAACAACTACCGTATAGGGCATTCGTGGTGATTGTTAGTTACAAGCTCTAATGTACTCTTATTCTCTTTTTATTTTAGAAAAACAGTTCTTGGGTGAGCATACATCGACTCCCAAGATCTGACTATAGTTCTAATTGAATTTATTCAATTAAAGATAGAAAAATAAATACCTTCAAGACTTTACAAGTGAAAAGTCTTCTTTTCGATTCGAATGATAGAACAATACCTACAAAACCTCGCAAGTGAAAAGTCTCCTTCGCGATTCACACGAACATTCTTTATATCTTTAAAGCTTTTCTCCAATGGAAGCTAATGGCCCTTCTAATCAAACTCTATATTCTTTTCTTGATTTCAATAACTCTTCTTGATCAATAAATAATCAATCTTGATCCTTAAAGAAATAATCTTGATCTTCAAAGAAACGATCTTGATCTTCAATAAGATCAAAAAATAATCAAAGGAAGAAGATGGGAGACGTAGCTGTACAACCCAAAGAGGGAAGAGAAGGGGGCATGCACTTTTTAGGAAGAGAGAAAGATTTTTGGAATCTTCAATTGTGTTGGACGTTCCACACCAAGGGATCCCTTTATAGGCTCCTTGATTTCTAACTTGTAGATGAAGTCAAACTCTTCTTTCTAAATTCTAATCCAATTAGAACTATCTTTCTAATTCTATTATTATTATTATCCTACTTTGGATTTTCAACTGAGGTTTTGACCTTCAAACCAATTGATTCTACAAAAACTTTATTCACGAAAGTTATAGATCTTTTCGACAGCTTTGAAAAGATGTACTATTGGACCAAAATCAGAGTTACGGCCATAGAGTTATGGCCCGAATACTGAAACTGTATCAATTCTCATAATCAAATACAAATCTGAAAATCCACAAATCGATATTCCAATTAGAATCAAATCATAATAGAAACTCTTCTAATCTAATTAGAAGTCTCATTATAATTCCACATCATCTCTTTCTCATCAAGAAAGAAAACAACCAAATTAGTGACTAATCAAATTAGAAACCAATTAGAGAATTATGCAAAGAAGTGGGCGTCCCACCCTAGGTGGGCCCCATATTTCTCACGCCCCTTTTGGAGTATCACACTCCTTGTTGGTTACCTTTTGATCTTTATCAAAATTCCATATGAGTCCTACCCATTTGGTTAATCACATCTTATGTGATTTCACCTATTAAAGTCTCACTATACCATATAGTGAAAAAATAAGCATAAGTGATCATGTATAAGAATCAAAATTAAATTATGCTTACGCACTCTGAATTATTATATGTTTACATCTTATGTTGAATTTTAAATCAAGTTTATATTAAATATTGTTATATTGTTAGATAGGATTTTATATATACGCTGGGTAACTTGTTACTCAGCCGATGATTGTGGTTGTTGGTAGGTTCTAGATTTGACATCTGTGCTCCAGGACCTTGGGAAGAGGAATAGTACAAGGAGGAAGAGGAATAGCCAGTAGGTGATTACCCTGATGGAGAATGGAATTTGGATCGCTGGCCATATACTGGAATTTACATTATTAGTGTTTTGATTTCGAGTTTTAGACGTTGTAATAGACTTGATTCTAGATTTATAGTTAGATTGAATTTATGATTGGGGATTCATAGAGGACGATTTTAATTGATTATGATGTCTTAGTATTTATTTTAGATATTAGACTTGATTAGTATTTATTTGAAGAGAAAAATTTTTAGGTTCATGTTTTAGAATTGCCTTAAATGCTTTATGACAGTAAGTTATGGAAGTTAATGATTAAGTCACGTGCGAAAGTCTCACATTAAGTTAGGTGGGATTTTGTGGCGCGACACCCATGTGTTGATGAAATGTGGGAATGATAAAACATGAAATAAAGGCTTACAAGAACCTTGGACACTATGTGTATGACAAAATGTATGAATGGGAAAAAAAACCTAAGGCTAAGAACAAATGAGTGAAAATGAAGAAAAATGTGGCATACAAGGTGTTTGATTAAATGCATGTGTAAAATGTGAAACCTAGTTTATGAGATATGAGATAGGGTTATTTCCCAAGAATTGTAAAAATGATGATATGTTTTATGAATTCCTTAAATCACTCATGTGGCTATAATTGTTGAAATGTTATATATTATTGTAGAACCCCGGAAATTCAAGTTCACTATACTATGAATAGTGCCAGTGAAAGGTGCCATTGTATGATATGTGTGAAGGCCTAAGACCTCCCATTGTGTTCTTGATATTATGATTAGTCAATTGAGGGTTTTAGGTACATGGTTTGAGTTGTAAAAAGAGAGTGTAATGATACTCTAAGTGGGTGAAATCAAGGGTACAAATACCCTAAGTGTTTCAATGGGTTGTTGGTGAATAGTGCTAGTACAGGAGGCATCGAGAGGCCGGAGTCTCTCATGCAGGTCGGTGTGAATTTAATGATCATTGAGGTGGGTTAAATACTTATGGATAATGATTTATAAGGTGTCAGCAGGGTGTTGGATACAAGGGAAAAAAGTGTGAAAACACTCGAGGTGTTCTAGGTGTTGAAAAGGTATGTCTCGGCATTTGCTTCAATTTGAAAGGGCTCTCGTTTAGTCATTGTTGTTCAGAATCGAGTGATTATTGAATTTTTGGAAAGGTATTAGAACCCTCTTCAAGGTTCATGTTGATCACTTTCCCTGATTTTGAGTCGGAGTCGAGTCAAAAGTGGGATTTCCAAGATCGGGTTGGCTGCAAATCTGGGCTGTCGCAACCCATTGCAGATCAGTCCGCTTTAGGGGCATTTTTGTCCATGAATAAAGAAGAATTAGAATTTTTTTCAAAACATGAAAGTTGTTCCCCTTTGAAAGAAGAATCCAACGCAAGTTGAATCGTCAAAATCGGAGCACCGAGTCAAAAGTTATGGCTAAAATACTGAAGTACATTTTGCAGCACCAGTCAATACCGAGAGCTCGGTCCACTACCGAGAGATCGGTCATAAGCACCGATCGATCGGTCCACTACCGGTAGATCGGTCATCTATCGGTCCTACGCGATTTTCAGAATTTTTTTAGGGGTTTTTTGATCTTTTGGCCACTCCACCCTTATTTTTAAGGGTTGGCTCGAGCCAAGGGGGTTCATAAACACCCTTAGACATATTTTGAGAGGGAGTGAGAGAGGAGAGAAGGGGTTTTCACCCTAGGGCATCAACTTGAGAAAATCAAGGGGTTTTGGAACCCACGACCATCTCTAAAGCTTGGATCTCTCAAATCCAACCTCAAGCACGTGTGGAGTCCCATTCCAAGCTAGGGCAGCGTTCTCCACGGCATTTTTCAAGGGTTTTCTTCTCTTCTTCAAGGTTAGTACACCCTACTAACTTCTTTAGCAATAACCTAGATTCCTTTCTTGAAAATGATGATTTTTGTATCTTGTGTTCTTTCCTTTCCTTGAAATGCATTATTTTTCCTAATTATAAACAAGATAATTAATTGGTGAATGGGATGTGGATTGTTGGACATGGAGGCGATTGGATGCCGTATTGTGTGAGGTGTGTGATGAAAAATGGTGGATGGGCATTGTACGAATAATGAACGCACACCTTGTGTATGATGAAACATATGAACATTTATGAACTTGAAATAATGTGGTTTGAATGTGTTACTCATTAGGTGTTTGACAAAATGGATGAATGAGAATGCCAAGAATAAAATGAAGGAATTGGGAAATATGACTTGTGTAGTTTTTCTTAAAATGGTGATTTTAAAACAAATGCTTTATATGTTTTCATTAAATTCCCCATGCCTATGCAATTACAAGAAATGCCATATTATGCTTTACGGTTTCATGTTAACATGATTATGAAAAAGAGAATCGAAATGCAATATGTGTCCCTTGATTCATCTATGATAGTACGATTGTCACGCATGCATGAACCAAACTTTTTGAATATAAGCATATGAAATAACAAGAAATAAGCATATGACAAGGAGGTTGGTAGCCCAGGGATGTGCGGGTGCTAGCCTCTGGCTCACAAGTTAAATTAACATGAATGTCAAGGGTAGGGCATATCCCTAGGATATGTCATACCTGGCTCACAAGAAAACACGATAATCAAGGAAATGAAGATGCTAATGTGTTCCGTTCCATCATAGTCCGGGCATTAGCTAAGCAAGTGAAACAAGTGAAGTTACTAATGTGTTCCGTTCAATCATAGTCCGGGCATTAGTAAGCAAGAATAACTAGTGTGTTCCGTTCCACCATAGTCCGGGCACTAGTCAAGTCAAGCATGAGGCTAATGTGTTCCGTTCAATCATAGTCCGGGCATTAGTAAGCATGGTACTAATGTGTTCCGTTCAATTATAGTCCGGGCATTAGTAAACAATGATAACTAGTGTGTTCCATTCAACCATAGTCCGGGCACTAGTCAAGTCAAGATAAGGATATAATGTGTTCCGTTCAATCATAGTCCGGGCATTAGTAAGCATGGTGCTAATGTGTTCCGTTCCATTATAGTCTGGGCATTAGCAAAGGAAAGCAAGAACCTAGTATGTCCGTCCAGTTCATAGTTCGGATACTAGTTAAACATGACACGCAAGAATGACAAGAACCTAGCATGTCCGTCCATTTCATAGTTCGGGTACTAGCTAAACAAGAACGAAACAAAGCATGTGTGATTCCCACGATACAAGAATAAGACAAGAATAAGTTGTAAATACGGCAAACGAGTTTCGGAAAATCACAAGAAGTATTCTCAAGAACAAGTCATGACTTTTGAATACAAGTTTACAATGCATGAGTTAAAATATGTTGTTCATGATTTACTCTATATTATTATTTCTTTTTAGCTTGCGCACTCTGATTTTGTACCCTTTGGTGAACTGTATCATGTATGATATATTAATGTTATTACTATTGCTAGCTAGTAGCTTGTACTCGCTGAGTATTCCATGCTCAGCCGTACTTTGATGTCGGCAGGTACACCAGATGCTATCCAGGCAGTACATGGAGAGTAGGAGGTTGCTTGGAGTATCAATCGGATATTAGGGTTGGCCTGTGACCCTATGGTTGGGTGGAGGGTGAGAGACATGTATTTTGGGGTTCTTATGTCTGGGGAAAATTGTATCACTTGAGTTGGGACTCAAGTTAAGAAGTCATGTACATGTTTTATTTTCTATTCAGTTATTGTAAACAATTATGCTTGGAATACAGTTAAGTGATTAAAGAAATTTTTAGTTTACTATTTTGCATGCCTTGTACACTCTTTGCAGGTTTGATTTAAGGTTAAGTTACGTCGCCAAAGCCTCATCTCTCCTCGGTGGGATTTTGGGGCGTTACAATTATCCTCAATTGTTCCATGCTATTATTAGGTTCACAAGTTACACCCACGAGCACACATGCATGCATGAATCGGGTTTTCAAGTATATGACATAGGAAAACAACAAGAACAAGAAATGTGAATTTGTGAAACAAGCATGAATGTCAAGGGTAGGGCATATCCCTAGGATATGTGATACCTGGTTCACAAGAAAACATGACAAGCAAGAATGAAGAAACATGGAAGGGTGTTAGTGTGCTAAGACTAGGTACAGGCACTAACATCTGTTCCCCAACAAGTATATGAGAGGATGCTAGTATACTAAGACCAGGTATGGGTACTAGCTTCTGTCTCCAAGTAAAATGATAAGCATGAAAGGATACTAGTGTACTAAGACCAAGTACGGGCACTAGTATCTATTTCCAAGACATGAATAATATAAAAGTATGCTAGTGTACTAAGACCAGGTACGGGCACTAGTGTATGTTTCCAAGACAAGCATGAAAGGGTGTTAATGTACTAAGACCAGGTACGGGCATTATCATCTGTTTCCAACAAGTATGAGAAGATGCTAGTATACTAAGACCAGGTATGAGTACTAGTATCTGTCTCCAAGCAAGAATTAAAGAAATATTGAAGGGTGATAATGTACTAAGATCAGGTACGGGCATTATAATCTGTTCCCATGCAAGCAAGAAACTCACAAGCAAGTAAATAAGAAAACATGCATGACTCTCACAAGACAAGAATAATATCATAAGTTGTGTAAGGTAACCACAAGATGCATGAGATGTATAAGGAACTCACGATGTAATGGAAACCACAACGAGTAAAAACATGAATCCAAAGCATGATTAAATATAAGATGTTTCAAGATTTTATTTTGTTATTTCATTCTAGCTTCCGCACTCTGATTATATACATGTGATGATTAACTGTATTACGCATGTTATGTTATTGTTATTACTATTATTAGCTATTAGCTTGTACTCACTGAGTATTCCATACTCAGCCATACGTTTATGTCGGCATGTACATTATGCGATATATGGACTCCGGGTTACTTGGATAGAGGCGGCTTATATAGAGCACGAGATTGCTCTGGTTGTCACCTAGATATTAGGAGTCTTGGCATGTGGCCAATGGTTGGGATAAGTGAGAGAGAGACATGTATTTTGGGTCTTATGTCTGGGATGTTTGTCTCACTAGAGTTGGGACTCAAGTTAAGGAGTTCATGTTCATGTTGCAAATTCTATTCAATCATTGTAATCAATTTCACTTGAAATATAGTTAAGTCATTAAAGAAATTTTTAGTTCATTATTTTGCATGCCTTGTATACTCTTGCAGGTTGATTTAAGGTCAAGTCACGTCGCCAAAATATCCTAACTCCTACGGGGTATTTTGGGGCATTACACGATCCAATGGTGAAAAAACTGATATTTTAACCTTTGAATTTCCTAGACTTTGATTCACTTTTTCCTAGGAATTTTGGAACCAAAATACATGATAATGGGCACTTCCACTTGGGTAAATTTTGGTCTGTAAGTCTTACTTACCATCCTAATGCATGAGCCATTCTTGGATGCTTTTTCTTCAAACTTTGTCTTCTTCACTTTTCATCTATCCAGATGGTAAAACTGTCGCGACCCGAAACCCACCCTAGGAGTTAGAGTGAACTTTGGACGACTAATCATGACTTGCTTGACAACTAACCTGCAAAACCCACAGAGCATATACAATAGAGGACAAAACAGCGGAAACATGCTCTAACATGGTATAGCGGAAGTCTACCAAACCTCTATGTATATACATAATCAATCCAAGTTTATACAAAAAGAATCCAAAAGAAAGTGCGGACATACCCGCCAAAATACATAAATCTGACTCTCGTCTCACCCACAGCTAAACCACTCAGAATCTACAACCACCTATTGGTAACCCTCTACTGGAGGTTCCTCCAAAGGCTCCTCGACGTACTCCTCTTCCACCCATGGACCAGGAGCACAAACATCAAATGGAGTAGCAGCTCCCTCAGAACCTGCCGACATAAGAAGTACGGCTGAGCATGGAATACTCAGCGGGTACTGAATACTAACCAACAATTATAGCATAAACATGGCAATACATAATCAGGAGCAATTCATATTTGTCACACGGAAACAATTTATATCATACAAGGAAGTAAAGCAGTTTATAATCATGCTTGAAACTCGTAGAAAACCGATAAATCCTCTTGAAAACATCGTGCATTTGACTTGGCTTGAAATATCTTTTCGTACGTGAAAGCTTGTCTTGTCTATCTTGCTTGATTCTTGTATATCATGTCATGTTATGCATGCCTGCTTGTGATCATGTAACTTGTGAGATGCACTTGTGAGATGCACTTGTGAGATGCCTTGAGAGGGCAGGGAGACCCTTCTTTATGCAATGCACTTACGAGGGAAGGGAGACCCTTCTTTATGATATGTATGTACTTGCGAGGGAAGGGAGACCCTTCTTTATGATATGCACTTGTGAGTGAGGGGAGACCCCACGTGGAATGTTGGTTCTTGTCTACTTGTGAAAAGCGAGGTAAAACATATCGTAGGATATGCCCCACCTCTATCCATCTTCTTGGAAACCTCGATAAATCATGTCATGCATGCCGTGCTCGTGGGACCCGTGTACATACTTGCATTTAAATTTAAACATGACATTTGGGAAATTTCACAACACACATAACATTAAAGATTTAGCAATTCAATATTCATAGCATTTAGGGAAAGCAGGAAACACACTATCATGGGCCCTAGCAATATTCAGAATTTATTAGGCATGAATTTACTAATTTACAGCTCACTTTATTCACCTTGGCATTTCATCAAACATGGTGTGTTCATTATGGATTTACCCTACAACATGCTTTTCTAAATGGGTTTTTCTCAAATCATACATGTATGTTCATTATTGAAACAATGCCCTTCCCCATTTGTTCATCACACACAACCATTGGCATCCAATCGCCCATTCCATCTCCATTCACCATTCACCATTCACCATTTACCATTCTCCATTCACCATTCATCCATCTCATGACACATGTGTAAATGAAAGAAAATCAAAAGAAAGGAAGGGGAAAGAAGAACTATAACTAGGAGGGTAGTAAAAAGTACCGACCTTGAAGAGGTGAGGAAGAAACCCTCTTTCCAAATGACTGTGTAGCTGCTGCCCTAGCTTGGATCGCGAGCTCCACAATGCCTGAACCGAAATCTTGAAGAAAACGGGCTTGAGGTTGATCTAGGGTTTCAAAACCCCTTTGATTTCTCTCCAAAATGGAAACCCTAGGTTGGAATCGCCTTCTCCCCTTTCTCCTATTCTCTCAAACTCTCTAAGTGTCGAATGAAGCCCTAAAGGCTCGGGTTAAACTCTTAAGGTAAGAGTGAACTGACCAAAAGACCGTAATACCCTTACTGGGATTTCTGCAATGACGCGAGGACCGTGAATAGTGCTGAACACATTGTGCTGTGAATAGTGCCAACTCGTGGTGCCGTGAATAGTGCCAACTCGTGGTGCCGTGAATAGTGCCAACTCGTGGTGCCGTGAATAGTGCCAACTCGTGGTGCCGTGAATAGTGCCAACTCGTGGTGCCGTTGTCAAGGGTGACGAACCCGTGGTCACGTTGTGTCGTGCATAGTGCTGAGCCCGTAGTCCGTTGTCTCATGTACAGCGTGCCCGTGGTGAGTTGTACAACGTACCCGTGGTGAGCTGTACAACGTGCCCGTGGTGAGTTGTACAACGTACCCGTGGTGAGCTGCACAACGTGCCCGTGGTGTCGCGACCCAAAACCCACCCTAGGAGTTAGAGTGAACTTTGGACGACTAATCATGACTTGCTTGACAACTAACCTGCAAAACCCACAGAGCATATACAATAGAGGATATAAACAGTGGAAACATACTCTAACATAGCACAGCGGAAGACTACCAAACCTCTATGTATATACATACACAAATCCAAGTTTATACAAAAAGTAATCCATACGAAAGAGTGGACATGCCCGCCAAAATACATAAATCTAACTCTCATCTCACCCACAGCTAATCCACTCAGAATCTAATCACCACCTACTGATAACCCTCTACGGGAGGTTCCTCCAAAGGCTCCTCGGCGTACTCCTCTTCCACCCATGGACCAGGAGCACAAACATCAAATGGGGCAGCAGCTCCCTCAGAACCTGCCGACAAAAGAAGTACGGCTGAGCATGGAATACTCAGCGGGTACTAAATACTAACCAACAATTATAGCGTAGAAATAGCAATACATAATCAAGAGCAATTCATATATGTCAAACGGAAACAATTCACATCATACAAGGAAGTAAAGCAGTTTATAATCATGCTTGTAATTCGTTGAAAACCGATAAATCCTCTTGAAACATCGTGTGCTTGACTTGACTTGAAATATCTTTTTGTACTTGAAAGCTTGTCATGTCTATCTTGCTTGATTCTTGTATGTCGTGTCATGTCATGCATGTCATGCGTGCTTGCTTGTGATCATGTAACTTGTGAGATATCCTTGTGAGGTGTCCTTGTGAGATGCCTTGAGAGGGAAGGGAGACCTTTCTTTATGCAATGCACTTGCGAGGGAAGGGAGACCCTTCTTTATGATATGTATGTACTTGCGAGGGAAGGGAGACCCTTCTTCATGATATGCACTTGTGAGTGAGGGGAGACCCCTCGTGGAATGTTGGTTCTTGTCTTCTTGTGAAAAGCGAGGTAAAACATATCGTAGGATATGTCCCACCTCTAACCATGTTCTTGAAAACCTCGATAAATCATGCCATGCATGCCGTGCTCGTGGAAACCGTGTACATACTTGCATTCAAATTTAAAGATGACATTTGGGTAATTTCACAACACATATAGCATCAAAGATTGAGTAATGTAGTATTCATAGCATTATGGGAAAACAGGAAACACACTATCATAGTCCCTAGCAATATTCATAATTTATTAGGCATGCATTTCCAGATTTTCAGCTCACTGTGTTCACCTTGGCATTTCATCAAACATGGTGTGTTCATTATGGATTTACCCTACAACATGCTTTTCTAGATGGGTTTTACTCAAATCATACATGTACATTCATTATTGGAACAATGCCCTTCCCCATTTGTTCATCACACACAACCATTGGCATCCAATCGCCCATTCCATCTCCATTCACCATTCACCATTCACCATTCACCATTCACCATTCACCATTTACCATTTATCCATCTCATAGCACATGTGTAAATGAAAGAAAATGAAGAGAAAAGAAGGGGAAAGATGAACTATAACTAGGAGGGTAGTAAGAAGCACCGACTTTGAAGAAATGAGGAAGAAACCCCTTTCCAAAACGACTGTGTAGCTGCTGCCCTAGTTTGAGGAGATGCTCCTCACGAGTTTGTGCCTTGATCTTGAAGAAAAACGGGCTGGAGGTTGATCTAGGGTTTCAAACCCTTTGATTTCTCTCCCAAATGGAAACCCTAGGTTGGAATCGCCTTCTCCTCTTTCTTCTATTCTCTCAAACTCTCTAAGTGTCGAATGATGCCCTAAAGGCTCAGATTAAACTCTTAAGGTAAGAGTGAACTGACCAAAAGACCGAAATACCCTTATTGGGATTTCTGTGAATAGTGCTGTGAATAGTGCCAACTCGTTGTGCTGTGAATAGTGCCAACTCGTTGTACTGTGAATAGTGCCAACTCGTTGTGCTGTGAATAGTGCCAACTCGTTGTACTATGAATAGTGCCAACTCGTTGTGCTGTGAATAGTGCCAACTCGTTGTACTATGAATAGTGCCAACTCGTTGTGCTGTGAATAGTGCCAACTCGTTGTGCTGTGAATAGTGCCAACTCGTTGTACTATGAATAGTGCCAACTCGTTGTGCTGTGAATAGTGCCAACTCGTTGTACTATGAATAGTGCCAACTCGTTGTGCTGTGAATAGTGCCAACTCGTTGTGCTGTGAATAGTGCCAACTCGTTGTGCTGTGAATAGTGCCAACTCGTTGTACTATGAATAGTGCCAACTCGTTGTGCTGTACAAACGTGCCCGTGGTGAGTTGTACAACGTGCCCGTGGTGAGTTGTACAACGTGCCCGTGGTGAGTTGTACAACGGATGCACACAGTATACGTTTTCCTACAGGTACAGACTGTTTTGGCCATATCTTTTGACTCGTTCGTCCGATTTTGACGATTCAACTTGCGTTGTGTTCGTACTTCGAAGAGGAACAATTCTGACATTTCAAAATTTCCAAATTCTTCCTCATTTATTAATCATACCTCTAAAAAGGCAAGATGACAACGAAAGTGTCATGTATTAAGCATGGAAAAGTCTGGGGCTCTACCCTCCCCCCCTTACAAAAATTTCGTCCTCGAAATTCAGACACTACTTGCATTACAAATCAAAAAGGACATTACAAGTCATATACAGACTTCACACAGAAACTCATTCAAGTAATTCTGGGTACTTTGCTTTGACTTCGGCTTCACGCTCCCATGTAGCTTCTTCCCGAGCATGGTGTTGCCATTGCACAAGAACCAAAGGGATTGTCTTGTTGCGAAGCACCTGATTTCTTCGATCTAAAATCTGGACTGGCTTTTCAATCAAGGTGAGGTCCTCTCGAATCTCCAACTGTTCCAAGTCTATGACATGCGAAGGATCCGCAAGATACTTCCGAAGCATGGACACATGGAAGACGTTATGAACTGTAGCCATGTGAGGTGGAAGAGCTACTCGATAAGCAACTTCACCAACTCGTGTGATAATCTCAAAAGGCCCAACGTACCGAGGACTGAGCTTGCCTCGCTTCCCAAATCTCATGATCCCTTTGCTAGGAGATACTTTCACAAAAACTTGATCCCCTACTTGAAATTCCAAGTCCCTACGGCGTGTGTCCGCATAACTTTTCTGGCGATCTTGAGCGGCTTTCAATCGATCCCGGATGATCTTAACTGTGTTTGCAGTTTGCTCAATCAACTCCGGACCAAGCACTTTCCTTTCGCCTACCTCATCCCAATAGAGAGGAGACCTACAACTTCGCCCATACAAGGCCTCAAATGGTGCCATTTGAATACTTGCTTGATAGCTGTTATTATAGGCAAATTCAACCAATGGCAAGTGCTCTTCCCAACTACCTCTGAAATCCAACATACAAGCCCGAAGCATGTCTTCAATGACTTGGTTCACTCTTTCGGTTTGTCCATCCGTCTGTGGATGAAAAGCGGTGCTGAAATCAAGTCGGGAACCCATAGCCTCCTGGAAACTTTTCCAAAATCTTGACGTGAATCTTGGATCCCGATCCGACACAATACTAACAGGCACTCCGTGCAATCTAACTACTTCCTTGATGTATAGTGCAGCCAACTGACTTGAGTTGAAAGTAGTTCGGTAGGGTAAGAAATGAGCGGACTTTGTCAAACGATCCACTACTACCCATATCGCATCTGAGCCCCTTGCCGTCTTTGGCAAGCCAACTATGAAATCCATGGATATGTTCTCCCATTTCCACTCGGGAATCGGAAGGGAATGCAATAGACCGGCGGGTCGCATGTGTTCTGCTTTCACCTGTTGGCACACTAAGCACCGTGCCACATATTCCGCAACCTCCCTCTTCATATTCCGCCACCAAAAGTGACTCTTGAGGTTCCGGTACATCTTTGTACCCCCTGGGTGCACTGTGTATTTCGAACGGTGTGCTTCATCCAAAATTTCTCTTCGAAGATCTGCATTGGCTGGGACGCACAGTCTTCCCTTGAAGGTGATAGCACCCCGACTAGTGAGAGAGAAGTCCTCACTACCCTTAGCAACTTCCTTGTCCCGATAAGCCAACAATTCAGCATCCATGGCTTGATATTCTTGGATCAAATCTATAATGTACGGCCGAACCGTAACATTTGCCAAGGTAGGACCACGGACAGAGTCATTCACACTGATGTCCAGATTTGCCAAATCTTCTAGTAGCTTCCATTCTTGAACCAACATATGTGCTAACAACCCTTGAGGTCTTCTACTCAAAGCATCTGCCACTACATTTGCTTTACCCGGGTGGTATTGAATGGTACAATCATAGTCTTTCAAAATTCCATCCAACGCCGGTGCCTTAGATTCAGCTCCTTTTGGGAAAAGAGATACTTGAGACTCTTGTGATCAGTGAACACATAGAACTCCACCCCATAAAGGTAATGACGCCAAATCTTAAGTGCAAACACGACCGCCGCAAGCTCCAAGTCGTGCGTGGGATAATTCTTCTCATGCTCCTTCAATTGCCTTGATGCATAGGCAATGACTTTCTTATGCTGCATGAGTACACACCCAAGTCCAACGTGTGAGGCATCACTATACACCTCATACCCATAAGGTCCAGATGGCACAGTAAGGACAGGGGCTGTAGTAAGCCTCTTCTTCAGCTCCAAGAAACTGATCTCGCACTTATCACTCCATACAAACTTGGCGCTCTTCCTTGTCAGGTAAGTGAGTGGTGCTGCAAGGCTAGAGAAACCCTCTACGAATCTCCTATAGTAGCCTGCCAATCCAAGAAAGCTGCGTATCTCGGTAACACTCTTGGGCCTCGCCCAACTCATAACTGCTTCGATCTTCTTTGGATCTACCGATTACCTTCTGCAGAAACAACGTGGCCTAGGAATGCCACCTCTTCTAACCAAAACTCACACTTGCTAAGTTTGGCGTATAGCTTGTGCTCTCTTAGCATTTCCAAGGCAAGGCATAGGTCGCGTGTGTGATCTTCCCGTGTCTGGGAATAGACCAAGATGTCATCCACAAATACAATCACGCACCTATCAAGGTGTGGCCGGAACACCCGGTTCATCAAATCCATAAAGGCTGCCGGCGCGTTCGTGAGTCCAAAAGGCATTACCAAGAACTCGTAGTGCCCATATCGAGTCCTGAAAGCAGTTTGTGGGAACATCTTCCGCCTTAATCTTCAACTGGTGATAACCCGATCGAAGATCTATCTTCGAGAAAAATCTCGCTCCCTTCAACTGATCGAACAAGTCATCAATCCTAGGCAAGGGATACCTATTCTTTATGGTGACTTTGTTCAATTGCCGGTAATCGACACACATCCGCATCGAGCCATCTTTTTTCTTAACAAACAACACCGGGGCACCCCACGGTGAGACACTTGGTCGAATGAAGCCAAGGCTATGCATATGCAAACTGAGTCTTCAATCTTGAGTCAATAGGGCATCCGATATGGAGCTCTGAAAAAAGGACGGTGCCTGGTGCAAGCGATCATAAACCAATCTCCCTATTGGAGCGCAATCCTGGCAATCCTCTGGAAATACATCCAGGAACTCACTCACAACCGGAATAGTCGCTGATTTTCTTTCCTCGAGATTTAGCTAAGCCCAACGCCGCCCAAAAACCTAGCAATAGATCTACTTCTCAACCCTCGAAATGGAATGGTTGTCCTTCTACTGGCTTGAAGAGTAACCATTTTCTCAAAGCAAGCATACATGCCATGATGGCTTGCTAACCAACATTCCCAATATAACATCAAAGTTTGGAATCCAAGGGACGATGAGATCAACCGCCAATTCGTGGCTTCCAACTTGGACCACACTATTTCTATACCACTTTATATGCAATACTGGTTGCCGAGAGGAGTCGAAATGGTAATCCGGGGTTCAGCTGAGTAGGAATCCACAGAAAACCCTTTGAAAAAACTCGGCGCGACACCACGAGTGAGTAGACCGGTATCAATCAATACTCGAGCCAAATACTCATTGACTAGTGGTTCCTGAAATTTTAACTAAATAATTCAATCCAGCATCAACAGAGTATAATCCGAGGTATAGCTAGTATCATTACCAAGTATGTACACAAGGAATAAAAACACACATCAATCACGAATACGAAATAATTCAAAGGTACCTTGCACACTCATCATAGATGCAAGAGCATCACCCTCTGTTCAAAGCAACTACACGCCCTGGTTTGCCTGGCGAGATGAGGGTGACCGGGTAGTCTGAGAGACGCATGATATGCTCTGCTGGGCGTTTGATGGTGGATTAATCCCCTGAGACTGGCTGGTAAATGCGGACTGTGGGCAATCCCTGTCATAGGCCCTGGGACCACAATGAAAACATCACCCGATGCCTTCGGCAATCCCCTGCCGGGTGCGTCGGCTGCATGATGTGCAGACCTAGTGTGCATAAGTCGGAGGGGCCGGAAGTGGAGCAACCCTCATGTCTGCGTTTGCCACAGGCCGTGGGGCTAGAAGAGCCTGCGGTCTCGGTGCCTGAGGACATCCTGCCGTGGAGCTGAGGCGCCATAAGAACGCCTCATCGATGGTTGCTGCCACGCTACTGATAACGAGGTCGACTCTCTGGAGTAGGTGCTGAACTACTAGCTTGGCCTCTCGCTAACTCCTCTTCTGGGCAATGTATTCCGAATGGCCTCGACCAATAGGCGGTCTACTACCTCAGGGTAGGAGTATGCCTGAAACGGACAACTTCTCCATAACACATCCTTGAGCCCTTGCTCAAATTCTCGCTGCCTTGCCTCAGTAGAAACCATATGAGGCGCAAATCCGACAACTCGGGGAACTTGGTCGTATTGTGACACCGACACAACAACCTGCTCAAGGTGAGTGAATTCTCTCTCTTTCTTTCCCGTCTCCAATCGGAAAACCTTTTTTAAAAAAGATCCTGCAAATCCTCCCAAGTCCAAGTGACCCCCTGCCTGGTCAAAATCTCTCGTCCTCGTTTCGGACAAACACCATGATGGGTTCGCTTCTAGCAGGAAAGCGACCATGCTACTCTCTCTCCTTCTGAAGGTGAGAGGCCGTAAAGATACTCTCCATTGGAGGCATCCATGCTCCGCGGTGAAGAGGGTCCACAATCCCATGGCAAGGATGGAGGCTCAATATCCTGAATGCTCAACCTCCCGCGGTACGAGTTGTACTGGAGCTACGGGCGGTGGAGCAGGTGCCGCCCGATGATGTATAGCCTGCCGAGCCGCAAGTATGGGAGAGTGTCTCAGAATAGAGTCTAAGACTCGAGAGAGGTCCGGCTGTCATCATCATTCGTGACGAAGAGTCGACAGCTCTGGTAGTATGTGGTCACGACCCCGTGTGTTCCGTCTAAGAATCAAGTCCTGAGAATACAACACCAATGAGGGTAAATTGAAACCACAGTTTACTTCAATGTCCCATTTCACAATAATCCAATTGTATTTAGTTGTATATACTACCTATACATCGCAATAAGTAATCAGAGTAATGTAGAATGTTCTAACTTTGGTTTTCTCGCGTTCCTAAGGCTCGTACTTGGTTGAAAAAACATTTGACTAAGACTAAAGTTTAGTCTTACACTGGATCAAGGATCTCTTCCGAGTACTTTCGTAATACTTGTTCCTGACATATGCCCTTGTCAAGCCCGTGGATAAGATGCGAAGGACCTAGAGATCGAAGCTTAGCTCGACCACTTCTGTCGCGAGCCCAAAACCCACCTAGGAGTTAGAGGGAACTTTGGACGACTTAATCATGACTTGATTGACACTAACCGAGCAAAACCACGAGCATATACAATAGAGGCTTATACAACAGTGGAAACCATTACTCTAACATAGCACAGAGGAAGATACCAAACTCTTTATCTACATACCAATCCAAGGGTTAACAACAAGTAATCATACGAAAGAGGGCCATGCCGCCAAAATACATAAATCTAACTCTCATCTCACCCACAGCTAATCCACTCAGAATCTACTCACCACTATGTACCCTCTACGTGAGGGTCCTCCAAAGCTCATCGGCGTATCCTTTTCCCCCAGGACAGGAGCACAAACATCAAATGGTGGCAGGCTCTCAGAACGAACCACGCCGACAAAGAAGGACGGCGAGCATGGAATACTCCGGCGGGGTACTAAATACAACCAAACAATTATAGCGTAGAAATAGCAATACTAACCAAGAGCAATCATTATTGTTCAACGGAAACAATTAACATCATACAAGGAGATAAGAGAGTTATAATCAGTTGTAATTGTAGAAAAACGATAATATCCTAGTGAAACCTCGTGTGCTGAAGACTTGAAATTCTTTTTGTCACTGAAAGTTGTATGTCATCTTGCTTGTTCTTGTATGTCGTGTCCATGTCGCATGTCTGCGTGTTGCTGTGCTATGTAACTGTGAGATATCCTTGTGAGGTTGTCCTTGAGATTCCTGAGAGGGAAGGGGACCATTCCTTTATGGCAATGCACTTGCGATGGGGAGGGAGACACTCCTTTATGATATGTATTGTACTTGCCGAGGGAAAGGGGAGGCCTTCTTCATGATATGCACTGTGAGTGAAGGGGAGACCTCGTGGAGTGTCTGTCTTCTTTGAACAAGCCGAGGTAACTATCGTAGGAGAGTCCACCTTAACCATTGTTCGTGAAAACCTCGAAAATCATGCCATGCATGCCGTGCTGTGGAAACGTGTCATACTGAATCAAATTAAAGAGACATGTGGGGTAATTCAAACACATATCGCATCAAGATTGAGTAATGTAGTATTCCTAGATTATGGGGGGAAAACAGGAAACACACTATTCATAGTCCTAGCAATATTAAAATGTATGTAGGCATGCATTTCCGATTTTCAGCTCTGTGCTCCACTTGGCATTTCAGAAAACATGGTGTGTCATAGGATTTACCCACCCAACAGACCCGATTTTAAGATGGGTTTTTTACTCAAATTCCGTACATGCATGCATTATGGAACACAATGCCCTTACCAGGATGTGTTCATCAACACAACATTTGAGATCCAAGCCCATTCCATCTCCATTCACCATTCAACCATTCACCATTCAACAATTTAACATTCAATTTATAATCCATCTCATAGCAATGGTAAATGAAAGAAAATATGAAGAGAAAAGAAGGGGACAAGAGAAACATAACTAGGAGGGTAGTAAGGAAAGCAAAGAGTTTGAAGAAATGAGGAAGAAACCCCTTCCAAAAAGACTGTGTAGCGGTGCCCTAGTTTGAGTGGAGTGCTCTCACGGTTTGTGGCCTTGATCTTGAAGAAAACGGCCTGGAGGTTGATCTAGGTTTCAAACCTTGATTTCTCTCCCAAAATGGCCCTAAACCTAGGTTGGAATCGCGTCTCCTCTTTATTCGATTCTATCAAACTCTTAAGTGGTCGACTGATGCCCTAAAGGCTCAGATAAACTCGTAATGGTAAGGTGAACGACCAAAAGACGAAATAACCGTATGGGATTCTGTGAATAGTGCCGGACTAGGCCAAATCGTTGTGCTGTGAATAGTGCCAAATCGTGTATGGACATAGTGCCAACCGTTGTGCTGTGAATAGTGCCAACTCGTTTTACATGAATAGTGCAACTCGTGTGCTTGTTGTGAATCGTGCCAAATCGTTGTACTCTGGAATAGTGCCAATGTTGTGAGGACTAGTGCCAACTAGTTGTATCTGAAATAGTGCCAACTGTGTGCGGTGTAGTGCCAACTAGTGTACTATGAATAGTGCCAAGTCGTGTGCGTGGAATAGTGCCAACTAGTTGTACTGTGAATCGTGCCAACTCGTGGTGCCTGTGAATCGTTGCCCAACTCGTGGTGCTGTGAAATAGGCCAACTCGGTTGGTGCTGTGATAGTGCCAACTCGTTGTGCTGTG